>VMDO01003275.1:121402-146971 GCA_007922755.1 Pedetes capensis
GGCACCTAACAACAACAACAACATAGCTTGTCTGGTCTTCCATCATTAGTGTTGAATGCATCAAATCTGTTCTTGAGATGGTATCTTAACTCAGGTGGGATATACTAAAGGTCAAACCTTGGCTCTTATACACTTATTCTAATTTTCTTTTGTTTCAGTTTGAACCTGTGTATGAGCAGTTGATAGTCTGATCCACAATCAGCACCTAGTCTTGTTCTGACTTTTGATACTGAGCTTTTCCATTGTCTATTTCCACAAATGTAGTCAATTTGGTTCCTGTATGTTCCATCTGGTGAATTCCATGTGTATAGTGTATTCCATGTGTATAGTGTATTCCATGTGTATAGGATTCCATGTGTATAGTTGCTGTTTAGTCTGTCAGTTTGCCATACTGTTGAGGCTTGCATGTTTCTGTGATGCTGAATGCTATGTCACTGGTATTAGACACCAGCAGGGTAACCCATGGTGGACAGGTTTCAGCTGACCTTCAAAACTAAGATAGACTAGGGAGCAGGACCTGGTAGCCCACTCCTGAAACAATTAACCATTAAAAACCCTATGACTAGTAGAGAAATACTGACAGACATAGTGCCAGAAAATGAACCCCCCAGGTTGGAACACACTCAAAAGATGACTGGGGAAGAGTTGGCTCCTCAAAGTAGAATTGACCTTAATGACATGTATGGAGTGAAGCCCCAGAAATCTCCATTTACTGACATGCTATGACTCAAAATGAAAAGGAACAACTATAAACATCCATTAATAATTGGAATGTGAATATACAGAGTATGAATCCAGGAAAATTAGAAGTCATCAAAAGTGAAATGGACTGCATAAACATAGATATTCTAATCATCAATGAGCTAAAATGGATTGGTATTGGACATTTTGAATCAGATAATCATATGGTGTATTATGCCAAGAATGACAACTTAAAGAGAAATGGAGTTGCATTCATCATCAAAAAAGACGTCTCAAAAAAGACCTCTTCTAAATCTAGCTAGGTTTATCTGTCCTGAAGTACAATGCTGTTAGTGATACAACAGTATCCATATGCCTACAAGGAAGTCTAGTTAAAATGACTATTATTCAAATTTACTCACTGAATACTAAGGCCACAAATGAAGAAAGGGAAGATTTTTACCAGCTTCTGCAATCTGAAATTGATCAAACATGCAATCAGGATGCACTGATAATTACTAGTGATAGGAATGCAAGAGTTGGAAACAAAGAAGAAGGCTGAGTAATAGGAAAATATGGCCATGGTGATAGAAAGGGTGCTGGAAATTTTGTCAGATCCATGACCTTTTCATTTCAGATACATTTTTTTCACCAACATATACAGAAACTATACACATGGAATTGACCAGATAGAGCATACAGGAACAAAACTGATGACATTTGTAGAAAGAATACAACCCCTAAGTACTGAAAAACAGCATAACAACAACAACAATAACCACAACTGTGAAAGAAGGTATATCACCAGCATGGTGATGCATGCCTGTAGTACCAGCTACTCAGGAGTCTGAAGCAGGAGGATCACTTGAGCCTAGGAGTTTAAGTCCAGCCAGGACAACATATACCCTACTACAAGGCAACAAACAAACAAAACAAAACAAGATGCATTAGTTGTTTGTACTTTAGTGAGAATGTGTTAGTCAGAGATTTTACTATAACTTGACTGAATTACAAGTAGAAGCAGGGCATGGTAGCTCATGCCTGCAATCCCAACATTCAAGAGGGTGAGGCAGGGAGGCCAGCCTGGCCTATATAGTGAGTTCCAGGCCAGCCCAGACTACACAGTGAGATCCTGTCTCAAAAAACAAAACAAACCAAAACAGAACAAGAATTGCAGGTAGAGAACCATTTTTGCCACAATTCTCTCTTCTTATTATATAAGATAGGGTTCAGGAGTCCAACACAGAAGACTGAAAGTAGATGAGAACAGATTAGTCAAGAAAGCATTTTTCCCTAGAATGCAATATAAAATGTTTCTGTCAGAAGTCAGAAAACTAGACTTGCTATCTGGATAGAAAATGATGTTGGCTGTTTGAGGGCTCAGAGAGAGGCCAACCCTAGCCTGAAAGTGGGAGAAGGTAACCTAAGAAGAGAGGACAGTAATGCCAAGCTCAGAATTACTCATGGTGATTTGCTATCTAGAAAAGAAATAATATTGGAAGAATCTGGAAAGCAAAAAGCTTAATGCCTTTAGTATAGTCAGTGAAAACTAAATAAATGAAGACCAAATTTATAACTCATCTTATGCCAATATATTTGTATCTAATCCTTTGTACTAAGCATGGAAGCAAGTACTCTTGGACTTGACCTGTATTGAGGGATCCTGCACTTAACTCTGGGGTGGTGAGGAGGTATGACTTTGAAGGGCTCTTGCAGAAAATTACCGCTATCCTCCACAGGTCTTTCTGGTTCATTTTGGGAAATGACTGGAGCTTAAATGGAAAGAAACTTTCCACCTAGTATCTTCTTAGAGCTGGTCTTTTGTCTTAAATTCACTTTGCACATACATAGCAATCATTAATGAAGTGTCAGAGCAAGAGACCTCTCCTAATCCATTCCTGCCCAAGACCCAAGTGGTCTTGAGGCAGGATAGAAATATAGGAAAATTAAGAAGACATGAGATTGGAAGAGTCCCACCCTGGAATCTGATTTGCCCCTGGCTGAGAGTTAAGAACTTCTATACAACTACCAAGAAAAGCATTGTAAATATTGCCTTTTAAAGCAATTCTCTCCATTGAGAAGCCTGCATCCATGTCTTGGACATGTAAGATTATTCTTTTCTTAAGCATCTCCCTTGGCTCTCTGAATGCCTATCAGTGGTGCTGAGATATACAGCCCAGTGTTGCCACCTAGCCTGAGGAGGACCCCTAGTTGGGACCTCCACTCAGAATAAGGGGAGCCCTTAGCTATGTTGCCAAAAAGGATTTCGAGGTAAGCCAGAAAGTGAAACAAAGTAATAGGGTTTATCAGGTACACACTTTAAAATTAGCATTGGCACTCACAAAGAAAGTGAAGTCCTTAAGAAAAGAATTATAATACACATCTAAGACATAGAAGTAGGCTTCTCAAGGGAGAGAAGAGCACTTAGGTATTTTTACAATGGAATGTACAGACTTGGTAGCTTTACAAAGTGCATTGTTTTAGGCTTGGTGATGGGAGGAAAGTTCCAATATGACAAAAAAGAAGTTCCATTTTTTAGGATTTAGAAGATTAAGTAGAAATATTTTGGTATACCTTCTATTTGAGAGACTTCCCTTTAGTAAAATGAGATTATAAAGTGGTTGAGGGGGTGCATTGTATAGGTTTATGCATAAAAAAAGAGTCACAAAAGAGTTTTCTGGGCACATGCTGACTGCAAACATGGCCTATAATCCTACTTGCGAGGTTCTCAAAGAAGCACAGGATTACAAGGAGGAAAGTAAGCTTAAACTCAAAGTCACATTCATTTTTACCCTAAGTGTAGCGATTTTAACATTTCCATTTAAAATATCTTTCAAAATAATGTCTCTATGCAGACAGTCGTCATGGCAGTTTTTCTTGATAGTTGTGTCAAAGTCCTTGATTTTCAGCTGGTAGGATATAAACCAAATCCTGGTGTGAAAGTTCTTTCCTTTTCCATGTCCCTCAAATTTTCCCTGCTTTTCTATCCTGCCTCATGCCCATGCTTGTGTCTAATTAATAAATTCATTAACTTTGCTTCACTCTCTGACTGGTCCTTCAGTGAAGCCAAGGCCCTGTGCCCACCTGAGTAGAGGTCACTGGGGGGGGGGATTTCTCAGGTGGCAGCCCTGGGCTGCATCCCCCACTGCTGCTGACAGTCTGAAGGAATTACACTGTGCCTTCTCCAAGCATTGTGACAGTGATTGAATCTTCAAAGTGTGGAAGAGGAGCACAGCCGTTGGATGCACCTCCATGTTCTCGTATGACATTAATAGTGCAAGTGGAGTGTTCTGTTCTTGCCCCGCTTCCTTACACAGTTGCACCAGTTACCTCCCTTCTGCTTGTTGATGTAAAATAACAAGTCTACTTTGAAGGAAATAAGAAAATTTATCTTGAGCCAAAGATGAGTGGCCACCGATTTAAGTTACACAGGTTTGAGTTACCTTGAATGACACATTCAGCCATGGAAAGAGGTTACATGAACTTTTATAGCCACAGAACAAAAGAAAGTAATGGATCGGTTTATTTGCAAATTACATCAAGAAATCTTTTCTATAGGTCTTAGTTTTAGGGTTTTTGGAGGTTCGAGGTCTGTCAGACTTAGCATACTAGAGTTTTATATAGTAATCATAAGTATGTTAGGTCAAATACAGACGTTGATAGTAACTGGCTATTTAAGAGATTCAGATAGCCTGAGCCTGCAGACCTATCACTGTGGTGTCTGATCCCATCAGATCTTGGAAGCTAAGCAGGGTTGGACCTGGCTAGTACTTGGGATGGGAGATTGCCTGCAAACATCAGGTGCTATAGGCTTGGGAGAAGGACCTGGAAACTCACTCCCCAAAAAACAATCAGCCAATGAAAACCCTATGAATAGCAGAGAAACACTAACAACTTTGTTTCACTTGTTGTACCTAGGGTTGCTATGAGTCAGACATAGAATCAGTGGTGCCCAACAACAACAACAAGATAACCTGAGATAACTTTGGCTGTTGACCTACAACATTACATATCTCCACAGTCATGATGTTCTACTCAGCCAAAGTCAAACAGCTGTAGGCTCTTCAGGACAAATAAGGCTTCTTCAGAGAACTTCATTTCACATGCTACTCTGTGGATACTCACATGATGATATAGTGATCTCCGCGAGTGAACAGCCACCAGTCCTGGAGGTACTAGAATGATGTTCTGTACATGCTCTATTCTGTCTCCTGATCTCACCTGGAGATTCACTCTCAAAGACATCCTCCTTCTACCCTTCCTCCTTCCCCAAGTCTTAAATAAATTATTTTGTTAAAGACTCTCAAAGAAGCTGGGTGTTGTGGCAAACACCTACAATCTCAGTGACTCTAGAGGCTGAGTCAAGAGCCTGGAGAATTCAAGGTTAGAAGCAGCCTGTGTCATTTAGCAAGATCTTGTCTCAAAATAAAAAATAATAAAGGCGCTGGGGCTGTAGCCCAGTGGTACAGCATTTGCTAAGTATGCCCAAGGCCCTGGATTCAACCCCCCAGTATCAAATTAAAAAGAAGAGAAAGAAAAAGAAAGAAGGAAAGAAGGAAAGAAGGAAAGGAAGGAAGGAAGGAAGGAAAGAAAAGAAAAGAAAAAGAGAAAGAAGGAGAAAAGACTCTCAAGGAATCCATCCTATAGTATATTTGTGCTAGGTTACAATTATACCCTCATTGTGTGATTACTTGTTATAGCCATGTAAACTCCATGAATGCAAGGACCCCAGCATTTCCTAACTACGCACAGTTACTCAATCATCAAGTGTTTGGGGAAAGTATAAATGAAGAGTTGGTAATAAATGAGGAGTGCATCCTCTCCTTTCTATCCCCTCTGTTCTCTAAGGGCACTACAGGAAGCCTTTCCAGGTTCTCAGGGACACCTCCCTTAAACAGCTCCTTCAGATTTTGCCTATATAGAGTGCCACATTCCAAAGCCTCAAGATCCAGCCCTTGACTTGCTCTTCTCTGGCTTCAGCCACCTTTATGCAGCCAACATTCCAGGAAATAGATGCTTGGTGAATGGGGAGAGAGGGGCGAGTTCTCTGGTCCTATCCAGCCTGTCTCTCTTTAGGCTTGTCTGGGACTATATGGGTTGCTGTTTTTGTGGTGCTGAGGATTGAACCTAGGGCCCTGAGCATGCTTGGCCAGTGCTCTATTCCTGAAATACACCACAAGCCTTGTTTTGTTCTTCTGGTTTTGGTGTTTTTGTTTGTTTCTAGTTTTTTGTGGTCCTGAAGATTGAACCCTGCTCTTGAGCATGGTGGCATTTGGGTTTGTACACTTATCTCTTCTTATTAGGCTATTGGAGGTCTCTGAAACTCTGATTAATAGCACAGGCTCTTCTAAAATCACATTTGTAAACCTATTGACCTGAGGCTAGAGCCTGAAGAGGTCTAGTAATCAGGTATCTTCCCTCTGATATCACAAATTGAAGTCTTTATTTTCAGTTACAGTGTCTTGCTGCTGTTTAGTTCATGGAACTCCCTGAGAAACTGATGAAATCTATAAACTCTCACCTTCCAAGCTGTGCATGTAGTTTTGGGGATTCATTCGTCTTCTGAAACATATTCGTAGGCCTCTGAGGATCCCAGGAACCTCATGTCATAAATTGCATTTTACATGGATTAGGCATGGTAACAAAATCCAAATAGCCATAATAATAATACAAATATTCATTGATCATTTTTAAGTGCTTTTGTTGTCAGGTGTTGTGGAGTCCTGTCCAACTCACAGCAACCAGACGTACAACAGAATGAAACACTAACCAACACTGATGCACACGGTCATTTTATGTTTGGGTCCATTGTTGTAGCCACTGTGTTTCTTCTCATTTGGCATCTGATCCCATGCCTGATCTCAGAAGCTAAGCAGGGTTGGCCTGGTTAGTCCTCGATAGGAGACCTCCTGGAAATATTGGGTGCTGCAGGCTAGGGAGAAGGACATGGCATCCCACTCCTGAAACAATCAGCCAGTGAAAACCCTATGAATAGCAGAGAAGCACTGACATAGTGTCGGGCATGGCACAGGTTCAGGGAGTGTTTCATTCTGTTGTAAAAAGGGTCACTAGGAGTTGGACTCAATTCAATGGCACTTAACAACAACAGCAGCCAGTGGAGGTCCCAGGGGCTCTATTCCACTCCTATCATTAAAGTCCACTCTACTTTGAGGAGGCAACTCTTTCCCAGTCACTTCTTGAATACCCTCCAGCCTGGCGGCTCTTCTTCCAGGCACTTTATTTGACAGTGCTTCTCTACTATCACAGGGTTCTCAATGGCTAATTGTTTCAGGAGTGGGATGCTGGGTCCTTCTTCCTAGTTTATCTTTGTCTGGAACCTCAGCTGAAACCTGTCCACAATGGGTGGCCCTGCTGGTATCTGAAATACCAGTGGCATAGCTTTCAGCATCATGCAACATGCAAACCCCCACAGCACAACAAACAGACAGACATGTGGGGGTTTTGAGTGCTAGATAAAATCTTCACAACAGCCCTAGGGTAGGTGGAATTATTATTATCATTTTACAAATGATAAATCTGAGAAATATTGTTATATTTGCTTCAACTTCACAATGTAGAGAAGTAAAATGACTTAGTGGAAGTTGTTAGGTACCATGGAATTGGGCCAGACTCATGGTGACCCTCATAGGGTTCTTAATGGCTGATTATTCAAGGAGTGGATTGTCAGGTCCTTCTCTGATTTTTGCAGTGCTGGGGATCGAACCTGGGTCCTCAGAGAGTGTGAAGCAATGCTGTGCCAACTAAGCTAAACCTCAGCCTTTACTGAAAGTTATAAGTGGTAAGCAATAAGTGGTAAAGTTGAGATTATAGCACTTCTTTAAATCTCTAGTTAAACTTCTAATTGTGTTATCTCTTGAAATTTCCAAAATGAAACCTAAGATATCCCAGTTTTTGTTTGTTTGTTTGTCTGTTTGTTTTGTTAAGATAAGGTCTCACTCTGTACTTCAGGCTGGCCTGGAACTTGACATATAGCCCAGGCTGTCTTTGAATGCAAGATTCTCCTGCCTCTGTCTCCTAAGGACTGAGGTTACAGGTGTATGCCACCCCACCAGGCAATGCGGAGCATTTTTGGGACATGCTAATATAGAGTGATCTTTTTAAAATTTAGATAATTCTTGTTTTCTTCTTATAACTAACCTTTCAATTGCTTCCTGTCCTTCTTAGAATGAAATCTAACCTCCTTACCATGGTGGCCAGCTGTTGGCATTCCTAGCCTGTCCTCCAATTCCTATTCCCTTTCTTTCGGTTCACAACAGTCCTTTGGGGCCCCAAAGGATGTTCTCATATTCTTAGCATATACTTCAGATGGAACTGATTCTCTCCTCAGGTCTGAAGTGAGAGCTTCTCTAAGGACTGACAAATCAGCATGCCCATTCTCCCATTCCCCTGGCAACAGTGATTGGCACAGGGACAGACACATGGCCCAGATCGATCCAATGAGGATCAAAATGGAACATTTTGTGACAATTATTACAAAACTAGGGCAATGTTCTAGGATTGCTATACTGCTAGAATGTATGGCTGAATCTTACATTCTCCACTAACTTGTGACATTTTTGGCTCATTTTTCTTTCCTAGAAATGAAGCCACTCTAAGAAAAACAGACATAGATTATCAGGGGCATGATTTAAGAATAGTTTGATTCACATTTGATCTCTTCAGATACCTGAGCCAATATGTTCCCTTTTTTCCTTGCACCATTTTATTTTATTTTATTTTATTACATTTGTGTGTGTGTGTGTGTGTGTGTGTGTGTGTGTGTGTGTGTGTGTATAGTGTTGGGTATCAAACCCAGAGTCATGAACATGCTATAAATAAGCTCTACCACTGAACAACATCCCCAGCTATCCAGACAGCCTGAACAATTTTGTCCCTGCTGACCTCTCCCATACCTCATCTATGTCCCACTACCCTGTTCTCTATTTTACACAGAAATCCATATTCCGTGGGAGGCAGAGACAGAAAGATTGTGAATTTGAGGCCATCCTGCGCTATGTAGCAAGACCTTGCCTCAAAAAACCAAGCAAAAGAAAAAATCATATTCTTTCTTACCCAAGGGAGGTTCTTTTCTTTTCCTTTCTTCCTTCGTTCCTTTGTTCCTTCCTTCCTTTTCTTCATAGCTTTTACTTTGTTTCTTTTTTCATCTTTTCTTTTTTATTTGATTTTCTTTTCTCTTTCCTTTTCCTTTTTCCTTTCATTTTTTTCTTTTTTCTTTTCTCTTTCTTTCTTTCTTTCTTTCCTTCTTTCTTTTTTCTGGCTTACAGCACTCTACTGTGCACAACAGTGGGAGGATGCGGCCCAGTGCTGCTACCTATAGATTGAGGAGTTTTCTGCTTTCAGAGACCTCTGTTCAGGTAGTGCTAGCTCCTTAGCCCCACCTGAGTAGAAAAGAATTTCAGGACAAGTCAGAATGAAACAAATTTAGTGAGTTTATTAATTAGAGATAAGAGACAGTACATGGTTTAGAGTTAAGCATTCAAAGACAATAATAATAATAATAATAATAATAATAATAATAATAGTATACATGCAAGACATAGACATGGGCTTCTCAAGAGAGAGAATTGCTTACTCAGTGGTCCAGCACTTGCAGAGCATACAAGCATGAGGCCCTGGATTCAACCCACAATACTGGGGGAAAGAGAGAGAGAGAGAGAGAGAGAGAGAGAGAGAGAGAGAGAGAGAGAATTGCTTAAGAAAGACATCATTTTGGGCATAGTGGCCCACATCTATAATCCTAGCACTTGGGAAGGCTAAAGTGGAAGGATTGACATGAGTTTGAGGTCAGCCTGGTCTACAATGTGAGTTCCAGGCCTGCCTGGGCTACACAGTAAGACTCTTGTCTCACGCTTGGAAAAATGAAAGAAGAAAGAAAGAAAGAGAGAGAGAGAGAGAGAGAGAGAGAGAAATCATAGTACATGTCTAAGACAGGGATATGAGCTTCTCAAGAATCACATTTGAGTAGCGTAACAATAGCTGTATATGTGATTTTGTGGCCAAAGTACAAAAAACAATGAACTGTTTACCTGTTCTTTCTATCTTAAAAAATTTCCTGTTTTGTAAATAAAATTGTAAGGTGGCTTTACAAGGTACATTGTTGAGGTTTAGGAATGAGAGGGAAGTGCCAGTAAGATAAAAACATAGACCAAAATAGGTCAAAGGAAGAAGCTCCATTGTTCAGAGGATTTAAAGATTAAGTAGAAATGTTTTGGTACCCTTTCTATTTAAGGAACTTCTCTTTAGTAAAATGACACTATATGGTGGTCCAGGAGGTGCACTGTACAGGTTTACAGATAAGAAAAGAGTGCTCTTAAAATGTAAACATGATCCATAATCTTGTTTGTGAGATTCTCAGAGAAGCATAGGATTACAGAGGCCAAAGTAAGGTTAAACTCAAAGGTCATAGACATTTTGATCCTATGAATGGCTTATTGCTACTTTAATATTTTCATCTGAAATATCTCTTAAAATAATGTCTCTATGTAGGCAGTTTTTACAATGGTTTTCATGGTATCAAAACTCTTGCCTCTCAGCCAGTGAAACTTGAACCAGATCCTGGGGTGAGGGCTCTTTTTCCTTCTACTGTCCCCTTAATTTTCCTGTCTTTCTATCCTGCCCCACTACAACTGACATACATCACAACCCAGGACTTGGTTACTACTGTTCTGTTTCTTCCATGTGTACCTCACTGACTCTCTCTACCTTCAGATCCTTTGCCTCAGTGCTGTCTTCTGAGATGCCTTCCTGACCCTCCCGCATAGGATGCACACTTAGCACGCATGCTCACATGCTAGGCTACAAGCTCTTTGGGGGTACAGACCATATGTAACTTATGCAGTATCACTATGTCAGTGCCTGACATCTTGCCCAGCACATAGTGAGGAGGACAGAAATATTTGTGGGTAGGTCCCTTGAATGTGCTGTGTGTTTTCTGCTTTCCCCTCTGCCTAGAACTCTCCTTTGCTTTTTGCATGGCCAACTTCTTATTTCAGTCTCAACTGAATATCATCTCAGGAAGGTATTCCTTGATCATAAAGTTTAAAAGAAACCCCTCTCCCATCTTTCCATCATGTCACCCAATTTTATATTCTTCACCACACTTATACCCTCAGATCATCATTTTCAATTTTTCACTTATTTTTTTGTCCCCAACCAGAATATAAGCTCCACAAGAGCAGAGATTTTTCTCAGTCAAAGCTTAATTTCCAGCACTCTCAGCAGTGCCTGGCACATTACAGGATCTCCATAAATACACATTGATTCACTCACTGAATGAAAGAATGAATGAAAGCCAAGTACTATATGTTACAATCATTTGTATGCTTAGTCTTATCTAATCTTCACAACAGCACTATGAGGTAAGTACTTTCAAACTACTAATTTCATGCTACAAAGAAAACTAAGGCTTAGAGAATCAATTTGCCCAAAGTCATGTTTGTTCGTAATTTGAGGAGATGGAATTCAAATCCAGATGGTCCATTCATTTTCTACCTCTCAAAATATCTGCTTTATTTCTCATAATGCAAATTTGGAAATCACAGCTGGGCTCCAAGTAGGAAAATGAAGCTCTAGCTCCCCTCCCCGCAACAACCTCTACTCGCTCCCTCCCCCACTGACCCCACTAATTTTGTCCTTAGAGAAGAAAAGTCAGAGAATCTGGCCAGCTGTAGTTCCTGCAACCTCTAATACACGGGGTAGGGCCTGCCCTTCACTACATACAAAGAAGGAGGAGATGCACATTATTTTTAGGCTTCCAGTTCCAAGAGACAGAGCCAAGAAAGGGCTGGTCTGGGCATGCACTAGAATCTTTTCTCCAGACTTTACCAGTCAGAATAGTCTCTCTGTCCCCAAGGGACTGAGGGCAGAGAGTCTTCCTAATATTTCCAAGAGGGCCAAAGTTCCTGTTTTATGGATGGACACAATAACACAGAGAGAGGGAGAAAATTCCCCATCTCTAACACTCAATTAAAAAAGAGGTACCCTTAACTTGCATTCAATGTTGGAGACTGTGGGGTGGGAGGTAAATGACATAGCTATATTAGCAATATTAGAACTCAGCTGGCCAAAAAATTTAATCTTATCACTTATTGAAAAAAAACTCAGCACTCCTTTTCTTCCTCCTTCCCTCTCTCTTGCCCTATCTTCCTTCCTTCCTTCTTCCTTCCCTCCCTCCTTCCCTTTCATCTGCCCTCCCTCCTTCCCTCTTATTGTCTTTCTTTCTCTCCCCCCTTCTCTCTCTCTCCCTTTCCCCATTAAAAAAAAAATAGTTAATAGATCAGAGGCAGTTTCAAGGTTGAAAGGAGGGCACGTGATAGTTGTTACCATAAATAAGTCACAAATGAGCCAGGCATGGTGGTGCATGCCTATAATAATTCCAACACTCTGGAGGCTGAGGTGAGTCCTTGTCTTAAAACCAAAAGGAACATACACAGACACACAGACACACACACACACACACACACACACACACACACACACACACACACACTCCCTCCTTCCTTCTTTTAAATTTCTGTGGCATTGTCTTCCAGTTATCTCACAGAGCCTTGTATCCTATAAATGCTAACAATTTATGTCTTCTTCTTTGGACTCTCATTAAGATCAGAGAGGGGGAATATGATCAGAGTACATTATATCCACATATGAAAATCTCATAATGAAACCCATTACTTTTGTAATTAAATAAACTAATAAAAAAAGATCAGAGACATGACTTTATTTCCCCCAATAGTGCCCAGCACAGTCATTTCCACACAGTAGACATTCAGAGGTTAGGGTTTAGCTCAGTTGGTAGAGTGCTGCTCTCTGTTCTCTGAGGCCTTGGGTTTGATCACTAGCACTGCAAAAATGGGAGAAAGACATGGTAACCCATGCCTGAAACAAACATCGAAAACCCTATGAGGGTCACTATGAGTCGGTCCTGACTCAATGGCACCTAACAACCTAACAACACACATTCAGAGGATGTTTCATTCAAAAACCAATTTCTTGAGCATCTACTGTGTGCTAGGTACTATGGTTTAACATTGGGGATAGATGATGCATAAAACACAGCCTCTTTCCTCAGAAAGAAAGAAAAACAACGTTTAAAGTATAGCTTAAGAATTATAAAAAGGCTGGCAGGGGGCAATGGTGTACATCTATAATCCCAGCGGCTCAGGAGACAGAGGCAGGAGGATCAGAGGATCGAAAATCCAAGGCCAGAGGCAGCCTGCTTAACTTAAAGACCTTGTCTCAAGATAAAAATAAAAAGGGGCTGGAGATGCAACTCAGTGGTAGAACATTTATCAAGCATGTGCCAGGCCCTGGGTCCAGTCCCCCAGTACCATAAAAAGCAGGGAGAGACTGGAGATGTCGCTCCATGGTAGAGAGTGTGCTGAGCTTAGAGGTCCTGGGTTTGATTCTCAGCACTGAAAGAAAAACAAAACAAAACAAAAAAAACAAAAAACAAACCATGTACTGAAGTGCTTTGAAAGCAAGGAGGAGAACCACTTCCTGGGGGATCCAGGAGATTTCCAAGCTAGGTTGCCTTGACTTGGTGTAAAAGGGTGGGATTAATAGCGAGGGTTTAGATTCTACACTGCAAGGAAGCAGGTGGGCAGTGCTGGAAGGAGTTCAAAGAAAGTGGTAACAAAAATTAGTGCTTTTCAAGTCCCTCCATTAGTTTCCTGTAGTAAATCTACTGTCTGGACCCAGAACCCCTAGGGAGGCACCTCCTGAGAGTCAGAAAAATTTAATACTCAGGAGTGCTGGAACGTTAGAAAAATAAATCCAAATAAATCAACAGGATAGACAAACTATTTTCTCTCTCATTGAGAGCCTTTGGTCTAAAACCTCATTTGTGCCTAGAAATTATTAGCACAAAATTATTCGTTAGGTTATGAGATTGATAATCCAGAGCTTTGTAAAATAAGGATCGAGCACTTCAGTTTTGGGATTAGTTCAGGACAAAGGCACCCAGTGGTTAACCAGATTGGATATGTTCATAAAAGCCGAATTCCACTTCATCCATGAGTATTCCTGATTCTTGCTTCCCATTTTGGGTGACCTTAAAACAGTCTCAAAATGGATTTTCCAATATTTCTGTTAATAGGTTATAGAAAAGCATGTTTGCAGTGAGGTGTAAACATAAAGGAATTAAGAATTGGGAAGTGACTTGTTAGTCAATATATAAATTAGTCTAGACTGACATCTAGTTTTTCTTTTGTTTTTCATAATCAAAGGGGAAGTGGAGAAAGGCAAATAGAGAACTTGAGCAAAAAGTCTGGTGAGTCTAAATGCAACAAGTCCTCATTCTCTTTTAAAATAATATTTCTCATTGCTCACTCATTTGGAACTAGTCGCAGCTTTGTGACAGCACAGAATGTTTCATATTTTAATATTTAACTTTCCATGTCTTTGTGTTTGTGTTTTTGTGTGGTGGGCCACCAGAACAACGGGGCTATCCTTTTATGTTTAAGCCCCTTTCAACGTCTAGCACAGTGCTTTGCACTTTATACCCTCAAAAATGGTTAAGGTATTAATGAGTTCTTGGGAGGAAAGAAGTTAAGATGAAACTTCTCTCGCGGTGAGAAGGCATATTTCTCCATTTATTTCAGATATGAATCAACTTGTTGTTGTTAGATGTCGTCGAGTTGGTATCGGACTCATAGCGACCCTCATAGGGTTTTCAGTGGCTGACTGTTTTCGGGATTGCCTTGGGAGTGGATTGCCAGGTCCTTCTCCCATTTTTGCCGTGCTGGGAATCGAACTGGGGACCTCAGAGACTGCAGTGCAGCACTCTACCAACTGAGCTAAATCCCAGCCCCATGAATCAACTAGTCAGTGTAAATCATACTTTTAATTGTTCGCCAGGTGTAGAGAGAGTTCCGAGCCTGAGAAATTCTTTGAGGCTAGATAATAAAGTGGGCAGGGACCTAGAGGCGCAGAATGGCGAGGAGGCGGAGTCACGGAGAGTTTGAGCATTTCTGTCCAATCAAAAAGAGACGGCAGGGACTGCAGGGGGAGATAAAGGAGGAGCGGGAGATCAAGAATCCTGCCCAGTTACACGAGGCCGCAGCCTGAACTGCAGCCACTTGGTTTAAGTGCATTGGCCCACTGAGAGCGGCCGATTCCGAGGTCTACTCCAGCAATGGCCTTCGCAAATCTACGGAAAGTGCTCATCAGTGATAGTCTGGATCCTTGCTGCCGGAAGATCCTGCAAGATGGAGGGCTGCAGGTGGTGGAGAAGCAGAACCTGAGCAAAGAGGAGCTGATAGCCGAGCTGCAGGTAAGTTGAGCGGGAGAGCAGCGAAGTCTCCAGGGCATCCTCCTCCAAAATGGAGTGTCTGCGCCCCGGCCAGCGCGCCCCGGTTCCCTGCTCCCTGTATCAGTCAGTCCCGGGGCCTCCAGAGATTGGGAACTGGCAGAGAGAGGGAGGAGAAAGGGGAGGAACAAATGGCTGGTTGCTGTAGGATGCAAACTTTCTGCGCAGTTTGCAACCGCCTGTTTCTCGTTGGCTAGCCTCCCGCGAGCATTGCACAATGTAGGCTGCTCCAACTAGTCCTACAGGCTGCCTGCGGGATGCCAGCGTGGCTCGTGGTACCGGTTATGGGGCGCCGTCTCCCCCCGACCCCGCCCGCCTTGCTGGGAGTATCGGGGGAGGGGCGTGATAGTGGCCTCCTTGCGGGGAACAGGGGGCTGGCGACTTTTCCCGGACTAAGTGCTGGGCCGCCCTGCCTTCGCTGGGGGGCGCTGGCGGAGTCTCAGCCTATCTGGTGGCTGCGAGGGAAGCTGCAGAGGAAGGCGGCCCTTGGGCGCACCGCCTTTCATCTGATGCAAGACCTCTGAGAGCTTTCACAGCCCCTCCACCTCCTGGGAGCTATGGTGGAAATGGGGAGGGCCGGGGGCGCGGCGAATCCCCGGGCCGCCCACGCGGCCGTGGTTGAGGTTTGGCCTCTATCTTTGGCCTCATCGCTGATCAAGAGTGACCAGAATAGACTAGAATCCGATCATAAGCGCCCCAAGGAAATTTTATTCTTAACAAATCTTAAAACCGTATCTGTGGTTGTTATATATAATTAATGTACTTGAAATCTTTGCCTTGTTTGAAAAAAGTGCTGCCGAGTTTGCTGACCTTAGCCAGTCCTAGGACATTTATTGTGAGTGCTTCACTCCAGTTCCTGCCCTTACCCCTACAATCCATCCAGCTGCCCAGCCTCTACCTCACCCCATCCCAGCTGTCCTCCCCCACCCCCCAAAGCCCACATGCCTGCGGTGCCGCCTGCGCCTCCTATCAGCCTCAACGCAAATCCGCCACTCAACTCAGTCAAGCTCTCTGAGGCCCCTTAAACCGCAGAGGCTTCCCTGTAGCTTTAGTTGCCCTGGAAACTGCCTGCCCTCCCACGTCCACCCTCTTTATCTGCCGCCTTGTTTCTCCCAGTACCCTGCTTGGGCCCCCAACCCTCTGCCCATATGGCACAGTATCCAAGTATCCAGCCCCTGTCCTTTTCTCAGAGAAGTTTCTAACTGGTCCCTGGCTTCCAGAAGCTCATAGGAGTCCAGGTGTGGTGGTGCTCTCTTGTGATCTCAGTACTAGGAAGGCTGCAGCGGTAGGATCTCAAGTTCCAGGCCAATCTGGCTTACTTAGCCAGACTCTGTCCCAAAAAATAAAAATAAAAATGGCCAGGCACTATGGCTCATGCCTTTAATCCCAGTGACTTGGGAAACAGAGGCAGGAGGATTGCAAGTTCGAGACCAGAGACAGCCTGCATAATTTAGCAAGATCCTATCTCAAAATAAAAAGTGATAAAATGGGCTGGGGGTGCACCTCAGTGATATAGCGCTTGCAAAGCATGCAAATGGGAAGCCCTGGGTTCAACCCCCCAGTACCAGAAAAAGAAAAGAAAAGAAAAGAAGCCCATTGGCTAATTAGGGAGCACTGCCTAGACATGAGCCAATTGATCAGGTGACACAGTACTTGGTGCTAAGTTGGAACACTCAGCAGCCTAGCCTGTGCCCCTTCCGCTGCTGGAAAGCACAGAGAAGGCATCATCATCCCTGACTGAATTGGTGGGCAAGGGCTCAGGACCTGACCCTTGAAGCACAGGTAGGTTTGAATGGGCAGCTGGCTCCTCACTATGCTGCTTTCTTTCTTGGTATCAGTGGGCTTGGCTCTAGGCAATGACCAGGGGGAAGGCAGTGGAGTGGTCTCAGACCAGCTTCTTGCCCTTATGTCCACCAGGGTACCAGTGGCCACAACTTGGACCTTTGTGGCTCTCCAGTGAAAGTGAGAAATCATAAGTTGATGCGTGAGCAAAGTAAAGGGGGAGTGAGGACACAGTTGAGGAGAAGGGGGAGCCTCGCCAGAAGCAGAGAGGGGTCTGGTGCTGAATCTGGAGAATACTTTGAAGACTTAAACCCTTGGAAGGAGAGAAGGGGCATTTTCTGGGCAACTTGGCCCCTGGGCACTGTGGGGCTCTTTGAGTGCTCAGTCTTTATGTCTGTCTTGGTAAAACACCCAGTTCAGAATGCTAATTAGCTTTGTACAGCTGGCTGAAGGGCCCTCATTTCCACACTCCTCACTTTATCCCACATGGACAGGGATCTGGCCTAGTGTCTCCTGCCCTCCCCCATTTAAATCTTTTCAGTGCCAAAGCAAGATTTAGCTCCTTGATAGAACTGGGCCCGCTGCTTCATATTCTGCACAGGCACAATTGCTCTCTCAGTCCTGGTCACGAGGTGGAATTATTTCCCCAACCCCATGCTAGGGGGGCAGTTCACATTTGAACCAAGTCACAGCTCCTTGGAGGCAGTGAAGTCGGTTTAATGAGTCCTGATCAGCATTTTAAAGAACAAAATGGGAAATAATAAGAGAGCAAAGCCTATCCTCAGTCCAAGTATTATTTCAAGCACTTGGTTTCAATTATATGTGTTGGGGTGTGTGCATGTGTGGTATAATAGCATAAAGCCACAACTTAAAATGTCTTTCTTTGAAGCTTAGTCAAAAGGTCAGAGAGGGCTGAGGCCATAGCTCAGCAGTAGAGCCTTTGTCTAGCATGCCTGGGGTGCTGGGTTTAATCCCCAGCACTTAAAAAACAAATTAGAAAATGTTGGTTTAGAATAGTAAAACATCAGCCAGGTGCGGTGGCGCACACCTGTAATCCCAGGGACTCGGGAGGCAGAGGCAGGAGGATCCCAAGTTTGAGACCAGAGGCAGTCTGTGTAATTTAGTGAGACCCTGTCTCAAAAAGTAAAAAAATGGGCTGTGAGTGCAGCTCAGTGGTCCAGCACTTGCAGAGCATGCAAGGGCGCAAGGACCTGAGTTCAACGCCCAGTACCGCAAAAAAAAAAGGCGCTGAGAATGCAGCTCAGTGGTAGAGCACTTACAAAGTGTGTGTGAGGTCCAGCATTCAGTCCCCCAGTACCTCAAAAAATCATTTTGCCTCATAAGTCAGTATTCTCACACATATATGTATGTCCATGCATATACAAGTTTATGAAATAATACTCTTACTATGCTATGCTATGTTCTGATATTTTCTTCTATTTTATTAACTAACCATGCTGGTCAGGACTATTGAACCGAACACTGGTAATGCACTTAATCCATTGAAGCCCATTTATATATTTATCTCAAAATTTTAAGGAAGATTAAGGAAAAGTAAATCTTCCCATGCAGGAATCCATCTTTCCAAAGGCTCTTTAAAAATAACAGGTCCTCAATCTTTATACTGGCCTTTAGTTTGCACAATCACCTATGTATTCATACTGTGCAAAACGTTATGCCTGTGTTCTCTATAGCTAAGGAACGTGACCTGGAGAGCTTCATTGACTTGCCCTGTGATTTAAGCCAGGCAGGGGAAATGCTCGAATTACTCACAAGGCCAAGCCTGTCCTCTCGGGAAAGGAAGCATGTGTGAACTTGAGGAACAGAAATGAGTTTCCACTGCTGAGTTAGCATAGTCTGTCTGGAACAGCCATAAATCAAGCTGATCAGTGGCTTGCTGTTTTCCAGCTCTGAGGCTGCTAAGGATAAGGGAATGGAGAGACCACAGCTGTGGCTCTGATACAGAAACCACAGGGAGAGAGCAGTAGACAGCAGAGTGTATTGAGATGCTGCTTTCCCACTCGGTGCCTCAGGAGGGAGGACTGGGATGCAGGAGGAGAAAGTTCTGAGCACATCAAACTGCCCTGAGGAGGAGAGCCACTTGTGTACATTTGCATAGTTTCACAGTGTGCATAAGTAGAGGGAAGGCGGGGTAGTCTGGAACAGTCTTAAGAGATGAGTTAGAATCAGAGGGGTAGGGATGGTACTTTGGGGTGTAGGGATTTGAAGGTTCAGTACAAGGTAGGTTGGCTTGTATAGCTTATCAGTAAATCTGTGCTGATGGAATGCAAAGGCCCATGGTGGGGTCTGTAGTTCAGGTTAGGTTGGTTGGTTAGAGTCTTTGGAGATTAGTTAATTCTGATCATTGTTGTTGGCAGGTGCCCTCAAGTCCTGTCTGACTCATAGTGACTCTCATAGGGTTTTCAATGGCTGATTGTTTCTGGATTGCCTCAGGAGTGGATTGCCATGTCCTTCCATTTTTGCAGTTCTGGAAAGTGGACCTGGGACCTTAGAGACTGCAGAGCAGTGCTCTACCAACTGAGCTAACCCCAGCCCTCTCTGATCATTGTAGGATCCCTAAAGCAAATCTCCAAAAGCAGATTAACTCTGGGGACAAGCCACCTCTGAACACACATCTGTGAAGGTCTGATTGTAGAAACTTCAGACTCCTTGGTGTTAAAGAAGGCTTGCGGGGTTGAAAGTAGAGACTACAGGGTAAATCCATAAGGGAAGTGCATCCAGAGAGGAGCTTATTAAAGAGAAAATAGTGCTCTTTCTGTGCTTGTCTTGAGGGGCTGCAAGGACAAATAGACTATTAAGCAGCCTGTCTCCTCTACAGCTGGTATTTCCTATGGGAAGTGGATTCTCCAGGCTTGGGGAGTATAGTGGCAGCTTTGGAGGGAGCATCGAAGGAAGACTAAGGGAATGATTGAATAGATTGTCTAAAGCAGGGCAGGGCTTGAAATATAGACCCCGGAACTGGACACAAAGCATAAAAGGCCGATAAGATTATGACTCCATAGGTAGCCCCTGCTCCAACTTGCTCCATGCTCCCTGCTTGTCATTTGAACTTGGCTCCTTGGTTCTGGGCTGACCACTTCCAAAGGAGACTTAATTCCTTAGAGTGTAACCGATTACTTAAGGGGTCACTACTGGCCACAGAGGAATTCACTCTAATGATGTGCTCATACATTGCCCAATTGTCCTCTGGAAAGGTGTGCAGTGCACTGTCCCATTTCCCTGCATGCTCACTGACACTGAATATTACCAATTTTCTTTTTGTCAATATGATAACCTGAAAAGAATGTATTTGAAATTTTACTGTTTCTTTTTTTCCTAAAACAGGATCTTGCTATGTAGCCCAGACTGGACTGGAATTTGCTACGTAGCCCAGGTTGGCCTTGAGCTCATAATCCTCCCACCTCAGCCTCCCAAGTGCTGGAATTACAGATGTGCATCACTATACCTGGCTAAACTTTACATTATCTTGATATCCAAGTTTTATCAGGTTCTTGGGAGAAGGACCTGGCAATCCACTCCCAAGGCAATCCTGAAACAGTCAGCCATTGAAAACCCTATGAGGGTCGGTATGAGTCAGATACCGACTCGAGGGCACCTAACAACAACAACCTAACATCAGGTTCTTTATCCTTTAAAAAGTTGATTTGTAGGAAGTTGACCATTTTTGATGGTGAGTCCTTGACTATTATATGTGGTGCAAGGAATTTTTTCTGCATATCAAAAATTGCCACTTGCCTTTCACTTGTTTATGGGATCTTTTTCCACACAGGCTTAAATTTTGAATATAACTGAATTTGGCAATATTTTCTTCTTGTGGTTTCTGGAATTTATTCATTGTTTATAAAAGACTTTCTCATCCCAAAATCATAAAAAAAATCCCTTATACATTTTCCTCTGATGCTTTATTTAAAAAATTTAATTCATCAGGATTTAAAAAAATCTGAAATGAG
Organism: Pedetes capensis; assembly: GCA_007922755.1. Lineage (NCBI taxonomy): Eukaryota > Metazoa > Chordata > Mammalia > Rodentia > Pedetidae > Pedetes > Pedetes capensis. The sequence continues at coordinate 142,163 of VMDO01003275.1, forward strand.
CCAGCCGTGGTGGCACATGCCTGTAAACCCAGTGACTCTGGAGGCAGAGGCAAGAGGATCACAAGCTCAAGACCAGAGGCAGTCTGCATAATTTAGTGAGACCCTGTCTTAAGAAAGTAAAAAAAAAAAAAAATGGGGTGGGGCTGCCACTCAGTGGTCCAGCACTTGCATGAAGGCCCTGGGTTCAACCCCCAGTACCACGAAAAAAAAAATCTGAAATGAAATATGAAATCTAAATATTTTTCCCCTGAATTTTCCTAATGCTATTATGCAGTCCCTCCTTTCCCCACCAATTTGACTTCTGCCTTTATTTTCTAAATTCCCACATCTATGTGTCTTACTGTTTTTTGTTTGTTTGTTTTTGTTTTTGTGATACTTGGGGGTTGAACTCAGAGCCTCACAAATACTTTGCAAGTACTCTACCAATGGGCTGCGCCCCCAGCCCATTTCTTATTTTTTATTTTGAGTCAAAATCTTGCTAAGTTGTATGGGCTGCCTTGACCTCAAAGGTGTGATCCTCCTTCCTCCCCCTTTTTAGTTGTTGGAATTACAGGCATGCACCACCAGGCCCACCAGATTTTTGGTCTTTTTGAGGCAGACACACTTGCTATACAGCCCAGGCTGGCCTTGAATTTGCAATCTTTGTTCTTCAGCCTCCCCAGTGCTAGGATACAGGTGTGCACTACCACACGTGGCAGAGGTCCGTTTGTCTAGTGGCTGTTTGGTTGTCTTGATTAATTTGTTGATTTCTTAACATATTTCTCCTGATCCCATCCAAATTGTTCTTCCTTTTCAAGAAATTCTTGAAAATCTTTAAGCACTCTCATAGGTAGATCCTGTACCTTATTATCGCAGTCAAGGGAAGGAGTTTCTGTTGGTAGATTTGTAGGCACATATAGTTTTTCTGTTTGTTTGGGTTTTTTTGTTTTGTTTTGTTTTTGTTTTGTTTTGCGGTGCTGGGGTTTGGTTGAACCTAGAGCCTATCGCTTGCATGCTCTGCAAGAGCTGGACCACTGAGCTGCACCCCCAGTCCATTTTTTTACCTTCTGAGACAGGGTCTCACTAAATTATTCAGACTGCCTCTGGTCTTGAACTTGTGATCCTCCTGCCTCTGCCCCCTGAGCAGCTGGAATTACGTGCATGCACCACTATGCCTGGACGGCACAAACAATTTTAATTTGGGGATGAGGGTTGGTGTGAGGATAGGTTTCCATGGGCCTCTCATTCACTGAGTTATCACCAGGAGTGTTTTACCATCAATATATGCTAGCCTACAGCCCAGAGGAAACTGGCTCTTCTACTTAGGGACATTTGTGTCTTGTTCCCCCATCCCTATCCCTGCAGGCTGGCTGGAAGGAATTGTTACTATTGTTAAGTGCAATCAAGTGAGGTCAACTCATAGTGACCCTGAAGCTGGAAGGAATAAGTGATCCAAAGTTCCAGAACCTTTCTTGGAGATCCTAGAGTCATCTCTGGCAGTGTCTCTCTTGGTTCCCGGTGGCTCTGAATGCTGCATTTAGGAGGTAGTTGAGAACTTGCACTTGGGCCCTCAGAAGACTTGTGCTTGATCCTAGCTTCTACCATATCCTAGCTATGTGATGTTAGCAAGTTATCTAAATTCTTAAGTGTCGGTTTACTCGTCTATAATACGGGGATCTTTATACCATGTGTTTCAGCATTGTCGTGAAGCACCATGCTTGAGGTAAGATCCTTTTTCAAAAATGGTAGCTATTGTTACTCTTGCCTGCAACTGTACCTCCTTGGGGTCTGATCCAGTCAGATCATGGAAGCTAAGCAGGATCAGACAGGATTAGTACTTGAATGGGAGATTGCCTGGGAACACCAGGTGCTGTAGGGGAGAAGGACCTGGCAGCCCACTGCTGATACAATCCTAAAGCAATCTGCCATTGAAAACCCTGTGAATAACAGAGAAGGACTGACATAGTGCCGGGCACAGTGTCAGGGAGTGTTTCATTTTGTTATACATAGGGTTACTATGAGTTAGAATCAACTCAAAAGCACCTAACAACAACAATTATTACTCTTAAATCCTTTCAAGGGATCTCACAGTTTGGTTTCTGCACCTAACTGGTTCTGACTCTTACCTCATCATTTTGACATCTTGGTAGGCCCACAAACTCTTTCTTAGTTATGGCCTCACAGTTTGCCAAAGGTAGTGATTTGCCAATTCTTTGAGTAATTTTCTTTTGATTTTTGAGAAAGGGTCTCCCTGTGTAGCCCTAGAACTCACTATGAAGATCAGCCTGGCCTCGAACTCACAATGATTCTCTTACCTCAGCCTCCCGAGTGCTGGGATTTCAGGTGTGCACTACTACTTCTGGCTTCTTAGAGTGGTTTTCAATCTATAAGAGTGACTTTGAGCATAGTACCTCTCAAAGCCTGTTTCTTCTGGAAAATAAGGATAATTGTGCCCTTCCTTCTTGGTGGTGTATTGAAAATAAAGTAAAGCACCCAGTACAATGTCTGGGACCCAGTAGATAGGTGCTTACTAAATGGTTTGTATGTTCAGCACCAAGGCTGGTGAGACTGGTACTATGGAGACGCCAAATACAGATAAAGAAATGTTTTAGTACAAAATCCTTGCTTTAGCAAGGTAAAATACAGCTGAGGAGACCAAACTGCAGATTAAGGAGAAGACAAGTAAATATGAAATCTTACACTGGCTGTCAGAATGAAAATGGAGGGTCAGGGGAACAGTCACCTAATCCAGGGTTGTTGGGAAAGGATTTGTGGAAGAGAAGTTCATTGTAGAATGGCCAGGCTGGGGAGTGATTTTCTTTGGAGCCACTGTGGTAGACTCCTGTGTGGGTCAGGCACCAGTGCCCCTTTTCAGCCCAAGCATGAGCTAATATTCAACCAGGATGCTAGGGAGGGAACCCTCCAGGTCCTACTTCGAATCAACCACCCCTCTAGGGCAAGTAGTGGCAAATTCACAGCCAGGAGTCTGGTACAGTGGCTCACACTTAGAATCCCAGCAACTCAAGAGGCTAAGGAAGGAGGATCGCAAGTTGGAAGCCAGAAGTAGACTGTGTAACTTAGCGAGACCCTGTCTCAAAATAAAAAAATAAGAAATGGGTTGGGTGATACAGCCCAGGGGTAGAGCACTTGCAAAGTATGTGTGAGGGCCACTCTCCAAGTACTGCAAACAAACAAACAAACAAAACACAAAAATCACAGCTGGTAAATCATCTTTAGGGCCTGCACTGTTCTGTAGTCACCTTGAATCAGTCTAGCCTAATGCCAGATACATACATGCCAGGGACCCAGTTGACGGAAGAAAGAAAAGATCCAGGAGAAGCTGGGGGGAATAGGCAGCCTTTATTGTTGGGCTTCCATTTGTCATCTGCAAAATGAGTGTGCGTCAAGTGCTTGTGAACATATCTGGGAATCACCCACTTTGAAGTTCTGTCTGAACCATGAGCATAAAAGGGCCAGGAGAGCCTTTCAGGTGGCCTGTGTGGAGCTCTCTGCTGGCAGCTCAGCCTCACCGAGTGAGGATTATATGAGGCATAAATAGCTTCCTAAAAATAATTCTGCAACTGCTCTTGAACAGTCATCCCAGTGTTTAGATACCCTCACAACCTGCATATTCTCTGGTGCAGCATAAGCTTCATCTTTCCTTTGCTCCTTGATGGAGATAAAATAGCTCTGTTCTCTCTGCCTTTAACTTGTCCACACTTGTTCCTAGGCTCTAGGCTTGTGCAGTGTGGGACTTTACTCTAGGGGCCCAATTCTTGGGGCCTTTCTCCATCTCCAGAACCCATGCGTGGAAGTGGGTTTAATGGGCTCCCCCTGAGAGCTCCCCTGGGGAAAGCAGATCTGAAAAGCCACTGCTCAAACCTCTCTTCCTTTTTTTTTTGAATTTTTTCCCTCTAGTATTTGGTTGTTGAACCAGGGCCTAACATACTTTTGTAAGTGCTCTACCTGCAGGCTGCATCCCAAGTTGATTTTTATTTTTCATTTTGAGTCAGTGTCTTGCTAAGTTTTGCAGGCTGCCTCTGACCTCGAACTCACAATCCAACTGCTTCCCCCTACCCCTGATACACAGTCTCTGAGATTACAGGCGTGGGCCACGGTGCCCAGCTCCAACCCTCTTACGTTATAGCCAATAGAAATGATAACTTGTCTGGGTGACCTACCTTGTTGTTGGCTGACCTAGGACTTGACCCCTGGTCTCCAGATTCCTGGCTGGTGCTTTATTTATTATTTTTTTGTTTGTTTGTTTATTTTTGAGACAGTGTCTCTCCATGTAGCTCAGGCTGGCCTCCTAAGTGCTGGGATTGCAGGTGTGCGCCACCACACCTGGCTGCTTGGTGCTTTTATAATCACACTTGCTCATTCATTACCAACCTGGGGCCCCCAGTTTGGGAAAGAGTGTGGACTTGTTCACCTGCTTCATATCTTAGGGATTCTCATTCATTGTTTGAGTGACGAATATCCTTCTGGGTAATATCACACATCACAAGATTCTGGATAGGCTTAAGGAAGATTTGTCTTGGGGATTCAACTTGGCTCAGGTATAGTGGCTGTGGTGAATTCAGTCTTAGGTTTCACTTGTGTATTTTTAGTGTTTTTTTCTTTTCCTCCAGTACTGAGGGGTTGAATGCAAGGCCTCATGCTTGTTAGACATGTGCTCTACCACTGAGCTACACTCCTAGCCCCTTTTTTATTTTTATTTTGGGACAGGGTCTTGTTAAGTTATGCAGGCTCCCTCTGGCCTCAAACTCCCCATACTCCTGCCTCAGCATCCTGAGTCACTGGGATTACAGGCATGTGCCATGGTGCCCA
>VMDO01003276.1:0-32776 GCA_007922755.1 Pedetes capensis
TCTTTTAACAATTTCTAATTTTCCTAGGTTCATGCTACGTACATTCCATGTTCCAACTATTAATGGATGTTTACAGTTGTTTCTCCTCCTTTTGAGTCATGCCACATCAGCAAATGGAGGTCCCTGGGGCTTTTCTCCATTTCTGTCATCACGGTATACTCTACTTTGAGGAGGCAACTCTTCCCCAGGAGTCTTTTGAGTGCCTTCCAACCTTGGGGGCTCATTTTCCGGCACTATATCTGACAGTGTCTCTTTGCTATCCATAGGGTTTTCAATGGCTAGTTGTTTCCAGAGTGGCTCACCAGGTGCTACTCCCTTTGTAAACCTTAGTTATCATAAATTGGGCCACTTCAATCCAATTAGGGGCTAACAAATCAGCCTGCTGCAGCTGAAGCATAAATCACTTAATGTTTGAGTTCCAGGGTGGAAGTTGCTGATCAGCTTTAACTAGAATATTAGGTCCACATAATCTTTACAATTGGAGGTCATTACTTCTAATTCATTTACAAATTCCCTCAGTTGTGTCATTCTTTCAGCATTTGTTTCATTAGAGTTTAATACAATATTAGTTATGAGTATTAGTCCTAAACATGAAGTAATCATAATAATTAGAGGCAGTAATCCTATTCCTAGAAAGCAAAAAGCACATTTTCCTTTTCTCCATCCCCATCCATTTCTTGGAAGATGAGTTCCTTGAACCCCTCTTCCCCATATCTGGACCTTGTCAGACAATATGGTTAGAAATGGCTGTGACAGTGCTCTGTATCAGGTTGCCCAATTGTCCTTAATATCTGTCCTCATTTACAAAGTGTGTATCATAGTATCATGCCATTCTCTATTTCAAGGTTATAGGTGAAATGAGAAAATTGACATAAAAATGATGTGAGTACACAGATTTTTTTCTGTGCTGCAGGGCTGAATCTAGGGCCCAGTGCTCTACCCCTGAGCTACACTCCTACCTCCTTTTAAAACTTTTTTTATCTTGAGACAGGGTTTCACTAATTGATGCAGGCTGCCTCTGGCCTTGAACTTGCAATCCTCCTGCCTCCACCTCCCCAGTCTCTGGAATTATAGGTGTGTGTCACCATGCCCAGTGGAAATTCTTATCAGTTTTGATCATATGGTCAGTGTTCTCTCTTAAATCTCTGTCTGCATAGAGGATTCCTATATATATGAATGCAAAGTTGCTTATTTAAAATGAAGGCCATTTTAAAATGAAAACTACTGTTTAAGCACAGGTTGAACAGATTGTGTATGTAACTTCAACTCATGTTTATAATTTAATAATTGTTTGGGATGGGGTTACGCAGACTGGCCTCAAACTCATGGGCTCAAGTTATTCCCCTGCCTCTGCCTCCCAAGTAGCTTGGACTATAGGTGTGTGTCATGATACCCAGCTTAATAAATATTTATCTTTTAATCTTTAAGGTCTGCAATACTTTCCCCACCATGCTGGATTACCTCCCAGGGAGTCATAACCAAGTATTTAAAAATTTTGCTTATATAAAAAACTACGTTTTGGAGAAAGTGAAAGAACACCAAGAATCCCTGGACATCAGCAGTCCTCGGGACTTCATTGATTGTTTCCTGGTCAAAATGGAGCAGGTAAAATGTTATTTGTTTTTTTGTTTCCTCTGACTATCCTATTATATTTTATTTTAAAATTATATCCCCTTTATTTATAAATGTTGGTGGAGTACAGAGTAATAAGGCTTTTACTGTTTCCATTAAGCATCTATTACATTGCTTTTGGTTACACTTTCATCAACTTACATATTTCACAGAACATTTTGATTAATATATAGTAAAAAAATCATATGAGTTTGTGGGTTGTATTCCTTTTATTCCCCATGTATTTGTATGGTTGTATCATTTATTTTGAGATTATCCTCTCCCTCTTTATCCCTTCACATTATTTCCCTTCCCCATGCCCTCTTCCTCAACCTCTGCTCCCTCTTGCCAGACTCCTACCCCTTTTTTCTACTCTGCTTTAATTGTCCCTTTTTAGATAAGCCTGATTGATCATTTTTATTTACTTAATTTTTAAAATAGTTTAATTTATTTATTTTCTTGCTTTAAGTTAGATTCAGCTCCCACATATGAGTGTGAAGATATATTATTTCTTTTTTGGGGCCTGAGTTCTTCACTTAAGATGATATTCTCCAGTTCCATCCATTTTGCTGCAAATGATATTATTTCATTCTTTTTTATTGTTGAGTAGTATTCCATTGTGTATATGTACCATATTTTTTAAAACCATTCCTCTGTTGATGGACATCTTGGTTGATTCCAGATCCTTGTGATTGTGAAAGGTGCTGCATTGAATATGGAGATAAAGGTGTCTCTGTGGTATGACTATCTGTCGTTGGGTATATACTCAGAGGTGGTATAGCTGGTTTGTGTGGCAGTTCTATTCTTAGTTTTCTAAGGTATCTCCATATTGATTTTGAAAGTGGCTGACCTAATTACCATCCCACCAGCAATGCAGAAGTGTTCTTTTTTCTCTGCTTCCTCACCAGCATTTGTTATTATTTGTTTTCTTGATCTTGGCCATTTTTACTGGAGTGAGATGGAATCTCAGTGTTTTTGATTTGCATTTCCCTAATGGCTAGGGATATTGAGTATTGTTTCATGTGTTTCTTGACCTTTTGAACTTCCTCATTTGAGAACTGTTTATTTCCTTTGATCACTTATGTATTAGGTTATTTTTGGTCTTGGGATTTGCTTTTTAATGTTCTTTGTATATTCTAGAAATTGGTCCAGTCTCAGATGTGTAGGACACAAAGATTTCTCTCCCATTCAGTGGGCTCTCCTTTAACTCCATTGTTTCCTTTGCCATAAGAAGCTTTTTAGTTTCATGTAATCCAATTTGTCAATTTTTGGTGCTATTTCCTGGGCGATTGGAGTCTTATTAAGGAAATGTTTTCCTATGCCAATGTATTGGAACATGTTTCCTATCTTTTCTTTCATTAGTTTTAAGATTTCTGGTTTTATGTTGAGGTCTCTTATCCACTTTGGATTGACTCTTGTGCAAATTGAGAGATATGGGTTTATTTTCAACTTTCTACAAATGAATATCCAATTTTCCCAGCACCATTTGTTGAAGAGGCTATCTTTTCTCCATTGAACATCCTTATCCCTCTTGTCAAAGATCACGTGGCTGTAGTTGTATGGGTGTGTCTCTGGGTCTTCAATTCTGTTCCACAGGTCTTTGAGCCTATGTTTGTGCCAGTACTATGGTGTTTTTGTCCTGTAGTATAGTTTGAAGTCAGGTGTTGTGACCCCACTTGTGTTGTTTTTGCAGCTTAAAATTATTTTTGCTTTACATGGTCTTTTGTATTTCCACATGAATTTTAGTATTATTTTTTCTATTTCTGCAAAGTTTGACATTGGAATTTTAATGGGGATTGCACTAAATATGTAAATTTCTTTTGTTAGTATGGTCATTTTTACAATATTGATTCACCCAATTCATGAATTGGGGAGATCTTTCTATCTTCTCGTATACACTCTTCTTAATGTTTTGAAGTTTTCCTTGTGGAGATCTTCAGGATCTTTGGTTAGATTGCTTCCTAAATATTAAATTTTTTGGTGGGCTATTGTGAATGGGATTGTCGCCTTAATTTCCTCGTCTTCCTGTTTACTATTGGCATAAAGGAAGGCTGTTGATTTTTGGGTGTTAATTTTATTTCCTGATACTTTGATGAGGGAGTTAATTAGCCCTGAGAGTTTCTAGAGGAATTTTTGGTGTCCTTTAGGTAAAGGATCATGTCATCTGTGAATAAGTATATGTTGACCTCTTCTTTGCATATCTGGATGCCCACTTGTCTGTTTCTGATCTTAAAGGGAATGGTTTCAACTTTTCCCCATTTAATATGCTATTGCCTGTAGGCTTGTCATAGATGACCTTTATGATGTTGAGATATTTCCCTACTATGCTCATTTTCTCCAGGATTTTATCATGAAAGGATGTTGCACTTTGTCAAAGGCCTTCTCAGCATCAATTGAGATGATCATGTAATTTCTGTCTGCAAGTCTCTTGATATGCTGAATTACATTGATTGAAAATCAGATATTGAACCAGCCTTGCATCTGTAGAATGAAGCTCCCTTGATCATGGTGTAAGATCTTTTTTATGTGTTGCTGAATTTTGTTTGCCATTATTTTATTGAGGATTTTTGCATCTATGTTCATCATGGATATTGGTCTATGGTTCTCTTTCTTTGAAGTGTCCTTTCTTGGTTTGGTGTCAGGGTGATTCTGGCTTCATAGAATGAGTTTGGGAGTGTCCTTTCCTTTTCTGTTTTGTGAAATAGTTTGAAGAGTATAGATATAAGTTATTCTTTGAGGGTTTGGTAGAATTTTTGACATGAACCTATCAGGACCTGGGCTTTTCTTTGTTGAAAGATTTTTTTTTATTACTGACTATTTTAGTGAATGTAATGGGTCTGTTTAAATTGCTTATGCCATCCAGGATTAATTTTGGTAATTTATATGTATTAATGAACTTATCCATTTCTTCTGTATTTTTGATATTATTGTAGTCAAATTCTCAAAGTATTCCCTAATAGTCTCCTGGATGTCATTGGTATTTGGTGGTTATGACCCCATTCTCATTTCTAATTTTTTAAGTTAGGGATTCTTCTTTCTTTCTTTTGGTTAGGACTGGATACATGGGTATCTATTTTATTAACCTTTTTTTAAGAACCATCTCTTAATGTCATTAATTCTTTGAACTGTCTTTTTTGCTTCTAATTTGCTAATCTCAGCCTTGATTTTAATAATTTCTGTCTGAGTATTCCTTCTGAGGTTGGCTTATTGTTGGCCTTCTAGTGCCTTAAGATGTGATGTTAAATTATTTAATTGGGCCTTCCCTACCTTATTGAGGAAACCATTCACTGCCATGAACTTCCCTCTTAGAACTGCCTTTGCTGTATCCCATAAATTTTGGTAGGATGTGTTTTCATCCTTGTTTGACTGCAGAAATTTTAAAATTTCCTCCTGATTTCTTTGATGACCAGTTGATCATTCAGCAGTGTATTGTTTAGTCTCCATGAATTTATAACATATCTGAAATTTTTCTTGCTTTTGATTTCTAGTTTTATTCCATTGTAATCTGATAAGGTACAGGAGATGATTTATATTTTTGTATTTGTTGAGGCCATTTTTGTGGACTAAAATGTGGCTATCTTAGAAAAAGCTCCATGTGGTGTTGAGAAGAATGTATATTCCACATATGATGGATGGAATATTCTGTAGACACCTCTAAGTTCCAGTTGGTCTATGGTGCTATTTAATTCCATTGTGTTTCTGTTGATTTTTTGTTTTGATGACCTGTCTCTTGGCAGATGTAGGGTATTGAAATCTCCTATAATTACTGTGTCTGGCACAATGTGTTCATCTATTTCCAATAAAATTTGTTTTATGAAGCTAAGTGCACCTGTATTTGGTGAGTAAATATTAAGTATTGTTATGTGTTCCTGGTTGGCTATTCCTTTTACTAATATGTAGTGTCCTTCTTTGTCTCTTCTGATTAGTTTGAGATTGAAGTCTAAGTTGTCAGAAAGTATAATCACTATTCCTGCTTATTATTTTTTGGTTCTCACATGGTTGGTATATTGTTTTCCAGCCTGTAATTTTTTAATCCAAATGGCCAGTCTGTGTTTCTTGAATCATGAGCTAAGACCATTTACATTGAGAGTAATTATTGGGAGGAGCTTACTGTTTTGCATCAATTTGATGTTTGTTCCTATTTTTATTCATATTCAGCTTATTGTTTTCTTAAGTTCCCTTCATGTTTACTATTCATTCTTTTGATCTTGTATTTGTAGTTGTTTCACTTCTCTCATATGTGGTGTTTCATTGAGGATCCTCTACCATGCTGGTTTGGTGGCCACAAATCATTTAAACAAGTCAATACCATGGAATGTCTTGAACTCACCATCTATTTTAAAAGGTAGCTTCACTGGGTAATGTAATCTTGTTTGGAGATTATTCTTTTTCAGAACTTGAATGATATTTGACCAAGCTTTCCTTGCCTTTAAGGTTGCCATTGAGTAATCAGCTGTTAGTCTGATGGGTTTACCTTTGTAAGTAAGTTGGCATTTCTCTTTAGTAGCTTTTAGAATACTTTCTTTGTTATCTAGATTTAACATTCCAATTATAATGTGTTGTGGAAAGGATCTGTTTTGACCTACTATTTGGAGTTCTGAATGTTTCAGTTATATAGGTATCCAGTTTTTCCCTTAGGTTTGGGAAGTTCTCATGTAATATTTCTTTGAATAGATTTCCTAATCATTTCATATTGTTTTCAGTTCCTTTTTGAGCCCCTTGAATTTGTAGGTGGTGTTTCTTCATTTTATTGAAGACCTCTTACAAATCTTGATCATACTGCTTTATCCTTCTTTCTTTCTTGGCATCTGAGGTGCTGGATGATGATGGGTTGCTGGCATTTCTCTCCTCCCTTCTGTAAGTCCCAGACTCCAGATCTGGTGCCTAGCTCTTGCTGCAGCTTCTGCAGTCAGCTCTGACCCTTCTGTTTCTCTCTGTCCCCTGCTATTCCAGCCCCCAATCACACCACTGCCTGAACTCTCTGTCATAGGCTCCTCAGACCTATGGTGCCCCTTTTCTGCATTGCAGGTACCCTTGGCCCCTAAATGCTGCCCTACAGCCTAAACAATGTCTCTTAGGCTCCCAGGTCCCATGGTGCCACTTCTCTGGGTCACTGGCGCTCTCAGGTATTAAATATACCTCTGCCTGAACCATCTCTCTTAGGCTTTCTGTACAGTAGCACGATGTCTCTGCATCATAGGCATTTCTAGGCTCTGGAGACATCACAGCCTAAACACTGTCTCTTAGTTTCCCTGATCCCACTGGTGCTTCCGGAGCCCAAATGCACCACTGCTTGAACCATCTCTCTTAGGCTTGCTGGTCCTGTGGTACCACTTCTCTGGGTCATTGGTCCAGGCCCTAAACTTGCCATTGCCTGAACTGTCTCTCTTAGGCTACCCAGTCCTGTGGCATTCCTTCTCTGCATAGTAGAGGCTCTGGACCTTAAAGATGCCTCAGCCTGAACAGACTTTCTTAGAGTCAGCATTCCAGTGGCACCAGCTGTTCTTTTCCATCCTCCTAACTCCATTACTGTTTCTCTACTTCTGATTTGCAGTTCCAGTGGTGCCAGAGGCCAGGGCAGCAACCATTTCTCCCTAGTAAAAATAAAGACCTCCCGCCCCCTGCAGTCCTGGGGTCTCAGACATTTAGTTTTTCCATAGTAGTTATCTTACCACTGACACCAGTCCTCCTTTCTCTATGTCTTCAACAGCATTTATCATTTTTTGTGTTTTTGATAATAGCCATTCTAATGGGGTGAGACGATATCACATTGTGGTTTTAATTTGTGTTTTCCTGGTGATTAGTGATATTGGGGGCATTTTCATATACTTGGTAGCCATTTACATGCCTTCTTCAGAGAAATGCCTATACAAATTGTTTCTCCAGTTTTAAATAAAATTATTTTTTTTTTCTGTTGGGTGGTTTCAGGTCCTTATAAAAATTTCAGTTCTCATATATATTAATATCCTATGTTGGAAGAATAGTTTGAAAACATGTTTTCCCATTCTGCAAATTGTCTCTTCACTTTGTTGATGCTTTCCTTTGCTGTACAGATGCTTCTTAGTTTGATATAATCTCATTTGTCTCATTTTGGTTTTGTTGCCTATGCTTTGGGGATATTATAAAAACTCTTAGGTTACACCAATGTCTTGAAATATTTCCCCTATGTTTTTTCCAGTTGTTTCATAGTTTCAGGTCTTCAATTTAGATCTTTTATCCATTTATATATGATTTTTGTACATAATGAGAGTGGGGAATCTTGTTTTATTGAAGAGATTATACTTTTTCCAATGTAAGTTCTTATAAAAAATCAATTGTCTATATATATGTGGATTTAGTTATGGGTTCTCTATTCTGTTTCATTGGTCTATGTGGTATTTTTTTTCATGGTTGCTGAACCCAAGACCTCATACATACTTTGAAAGTACACTACCACTGGGCTGCTCCCCCAGCCCATTTTTAAATTTTTTATTTTGAGTCAGGGTCTTGCTGAATAACACAAGGTAGTTCTGGCCTTGAACCTGTGATCCTCCTGCCTCTGTCTCCTGAGTCACTGGGAATATAGGTGTGTGCCAGAAAGCATAGCTGTGGTATGTTTTGAAGTCAGATATTGTGATGTTTCTGGCTTTTTGTTTTTGTTGTTACTGATTGAGATTGTTTTGCTTGTTCTGGGAAGTGGTCCTGTTGTGTGCCCACATCTTTGTTTTCTGTGATCTCTGGAGACTCAAGAATATAGAAACTCATCAGCCTCTACAACTAGGTGGTTAAGGATGCCACTTTTTGGGTCAGAACTGTAGAAATTGTTGTAGTCAGAGCATAGACAAGTTCCTTCAGGTCAAATGAGTATACCTGAAGTTACTATTTGGGGCACTTTTGAGGAAAGCTAAGGAAGTGCCAAACTCATCCTCAGGCTGCTGTGGGACTGCTGCTTGTTGGCCCAGTTAATTTCTTGTTGCAGTCCAGTTGGAATCTCAACTGTGAGCAGCAGCAGATGGCAAAGTAGCAAGACTTCTTCAAGGAGAAACTTGGACCTCTGTGTTTTGTCATGTTCTCTGCTGTGATCCTGGGGGTTGAAACCATTGAATGTGCTTGCATGCTTGTATAAAACTGCCATTTTTTTCTGTGGTCTAGAGAAATAAATGGATATCTGGTCCTTTTTGCTCCCAGAGTTGGTGAAGTAAGAGCCAGACCTTGGGAACTTTAGAGTTTGGGTATTATAATTGTGGTCCAATCATTCTTGTAGTCAGGGAAAATCTGAGTGGTGGAGATTCTTTCCAGACTGATGGTACAATCTTTGGTATGAGGCCATTGCTCAAATGTGCTGAAGCTTTTCCTTCCCTTTCAGTGTATTTTCTCAGTTGGCAAGATTGTAGACATCTCTCTAAATCCATTTATGACTTTCTCTCAGGGAATACTGACTTGTGTATGATATTTATTTGGTGCACTGATGGATGGAAAGAGAGTCAGGAGTCTCCTATTCTACTTTGTTGCTGATGTCATACTCCAAAAATTGCAAACTCTTAATTCTGGTTCATAGTATTTTAGAATATATGGCCCCAATTTTCTGTTTGTATCAATTAAGATTTGGTGTGCATATGAATAAGAGAAAATTCAATTAATAATGGCTTCAGAAATAGCATATGTATCTCACCTTCAGAGAGGTTGGCCCAGAACTAATACAGTAGCTTCAAGCATCAAAAACTCAGATGCCTGCCATTTTCCCTCATAATACTTATTGCATGAACCTTCATGTCAATGTTAAAATGCTTATGTTCCAAGGTGATGCCTATACCATATCCACTGTCAAATATATGACAAAAGGAAAAGGGGAGAGAAAATGGCATCAGCAAGTTCCTTCTTTTAACGTCATTGACACAAAGCATGTGGCATGGCCAACATAGCTATAGTAAAGCCTGAGAAATGAAAATTTGAGGCAAACCGGAAATAAGGAGTATAGGAAATGAAGACTGAGTCAACGCATTTATGTTCTCTTCCATCCTATGCCGTTGCTGTAGCATCAGTATTACGCTCCCATTTCTAAGTTTGCTTATCTTTAGAACAACCTGTATTATTCTGGATTTGTTATGATATGATAGTAACAATCTTATAAATAATAAAAAACTCCTAGGAAAAGCACAATCAACAGTCAGAATTTACAACAGAAAGCTTGCTGGCCATTGTAACTGATGTGTTTGTAGCTGGAACAGAAACAACAAGCACCACCCTGAGATATGGACTCCTGCTCCTGCTGAAGCACCCAGATGTCACAGGTATGACCACAAGGTGTAGATATAGATGAGACACTGTTAGTCTCCTTCATGTTTTTGCTTTTAGAGAAGGTAATTATTGACATTTCTGTTCTACCTTCTACCATTTGTACACACATGATGATGGAATAATAATGAGAGAAAATTTGACAGTAGGAAAAAGTGAATGAGAGAAGTGAAGTCACTGTGAGCAGCAGTAAAGCATCAAAGCTTTGGATTTTAATGACAAAATACTCTGGCTAAAGTGTCTAGATTTCATGGGAGGGAATTTGCCATGGGTAAAGAATGATGGATTGGCTTAGAATTGTATGTTGATTTTCTAAAGAACAGATCACTTTGAATAGTAAGTACATTATTACAGATATATATTTTTTATTCTGAAAAGGTAGTGTTCTACTGTGAAGGAGGGGAAAGAGAAGCTATATTTATAGAAGTAAGATAGAAACTATATTTATAGAAACATAATGGATATTCTCCCTCACTTGTATGTCACTTTGCTGTACTCTGGGGGCATGCATGTTGCTATGATGCTAAAAGCTGTGCCACTAGTATTACAGATACCAGTGCCACCCATGGTGGCCAGGTTTCAGCTGAGCTTCCAGACTAAGACAGACTAGAGAGAAGGATCCAGCAGCCCACTTGCAAAACAATTAGCTATTGAAAACTCCATGAACAACAGTGAAGGCTTACCAAATATAGTGCCAGAAAATGAGCCCCCTAGATTAGAAGGCACTCAAAAGACAACTGGGGAAGAATGGCCTCCTCAAAGTAGAGTTGACCTTAATGATGAGAATGAGTAAAGTCCCAGGGACCTCCATTTGCTGATGTGGCATGAATCAAAATGAGAAGGAATAACTGTAAATATCCATTAGTAATTGGAATGTGGAATGTAAGTAGTATGAATCTAGGAAAATTAGAAATCATCAAAAGTGAAGTGGAAACATAAACATCGACATTGTAGGCATCTGGAAGCTAAAATAGACTGGTATGGGGCATTTTGAATTATTATCAACTATGCTGAAAATGACAACTTAAAGAAAAGTGTTATTAAATTCATCATAAAACAAACAAACAAAAAACCCAAACAAACAAAATCAAACAAACAAAAACAAAAAACATCTCAAGATCTGTCCTAAAAGTACAATGCTGTCAGTGATAAAATAATATCCATATGCTTACAAGGAAAGCCTTGCAAGAAGGACCTGGCAACCCACTCCCCAAAAAAAATCCACCATTCAAAACCCTATGAACTGGAGAGAAGCACTGACAATAGTGTTTCACCTGTTGTACATAGGATCGCTATGTGTCTGATACCGACTCAACGGCACCTAACAACAACAACAACAGCAGCAGCAAAAAAAAAAGGCCAGTTAATATGACTATTATTCAAATTTACACACCTACTTCTAAGGCCACAAATGAAGAAAAGGAAGATTTTTATCAGCTTCTGCAGTTTGAAATTGATCAAACATGCAATCAGGATGTACTGATAATTACTGGTGAGTGGAATGCAAAAGTTGGAAACAAAGAACGCTCAGTATTTGGAAAATATGGCCTTGGTGACAGAAATGATGCTAGAGAGTGCATGATAGAATTTTGTCAAATCAATGAACTTTTCATAGCAAATACATTTTTCACCAACATAAGTGGCCACTATACACATGGAATTCACTGGATGGACCATACAGGAAGCAAATTGACTACATTTGTGGAAAGAGACAATGGAAAAGCTCAATATAAAAAATCAGAACAAGACCATGTGCTGACTGTGGATCAGATCATCAACTGTTCATATGCAGGTTCAAACTGAAACTGAAGAAAATTAGAACAAATGTACAAGAGCCAAGGTATGATCTTGAATATATCCCACCTGAGTTCACAGACCATCTCAAGAATGGATTTGATGCACTGGGTACTAATGACTGAACACTGGATGAACTGTGGCATTACATCAAAACCATTATTCATGAGGAAAGCAAAAAGTCATTAAAAAGGCAGGAAAAAAGAAAAAAGAAAAGATCAAAGTACATTTCAACTTGCTCTTGAATATCAAGCAGCTAAAGTACAAGAAAGAAATGATTAAGTTAAAGAACTAAACAGAAGATTTCAAAGGGCTGCTTGAGCAGACAAAGTCAAATATTATAATGACATGTGCAAAGAGCTAGAGATAGAAAACCCAAAGGGAAGAACACACTTTATTTTTCTCAAGATTAAGGAACTGAAGAAAAAAATTCAAGCCTTGAGTGGCAATAGTGAAGGATTCTACAGGGAAAATATTAAACAACAAAAGGAACATCTTTTTGATGGAAGATGGAAGGACTACACAATGTCATTGTACCAAAAACAATTGGTGAATGATCAATCATTTCAAGAGGCTGCATATGATTAGGAACTGAAGGAACTGAAGGAAGAAATGGAAGTTGCCTGTGAAGGCACTGGTGAAACACAAGGCTCCAGGAATTGACAGAATACCAATTGAGATGTTTCAAAAAAGAGATGCAGCTCTGGAAGTGCTCATTTGTTTATGCTAAGAAGTTTGGAAAACAGCTACCTGGCCAACTGACTAGAAGAGATCCACATTTGTGTTGATTATCAAGAAAGGGGATCCAGCTGAATGTGGAAATTATCAAATGATATCATTAATATCTCACACAAGTGCAATTTTGTAAAAGAACATTCAAAAGCCACTGCAGTAGCATATAGATAGGGAACTGCCAGAAAATCAAGCCAGATTCAGAAGAGGGCATGGAACCAGGGATATCATTGCTGGTGTCTGAAATCAGCTGAAATCAGAGAATACCAGAAAGATGTCTATGTTTTATTGACTATGCAAAGGCATTTGACTGTGTGGATCACAACAAATTATGGATAAAATTGCAAAGATTGGGAATACCAGTGCACTTAATTTTACTCATAAGGAATCTGCTCATGGACCAAGAGATAGTTAATCAAACAGAACAAGGAAACATTGCCTGGCTTAAAGTCAAGAAAGGTATGTGTCAGGGCTATATCCTTTTACCATATTCTTCAAATTCCATGCTGAGCAAATAATCCAAAAAGCTGGACTTTATGCAGAATGAGGCATCAAGATTGCAGGAAGACTCATTAACAACCTGCACTATGCAGATGGCACAACTCTGCTTTCTGAAAGTGGAGAAGATTTGAAACATTTACTGATGAACATCAAGGAACACAGCCTTCAGTGTGGACTGCACCTCAACATCAGGAAAACAAAAATCCTTACAACTGGATCAGCATGCAACTTCATGAGAAATGGAGAAAAGATTGATGCTGTACAAGATTTTACTTTACTTGGTTCTGTAATCAACACCTGTGGAAGCAGCAGTCAAGAAATCAAAAGACATATTTCATTGGAAAAAGCTACTGCAAAAGACCTTTTTAAACTGTTGAAAAGTAAAGATGTCACTTTGAAAGAGAAGGTGTACCTGACTCATGCTATGGTATTTTCAGTTGCATTGTGTACTTATGAAAGTTGGACATTGAATAAGGGAAACAGGAGAATTGATACTTTTAAATTGTGGTGCTGTAGATGAATATCGAATATACCATGACTGCCAAAAGAACCAGCACATCTATCCTAGAAGAAGTGCAAGCAGAGTGCTCCCTGGAAGCAAGGATGGCTATGCTGTGTCTTATAGATTTTGGACATGTTGTCAGGAGGGACCATTCCCTGGAGAAGGACTTCGTGTTTGGGAGAGTGGTGGGTCATGAGAAAAAGGAAGACCCTCAACTAGACGGACTGACACAGTGACTGAAACAATGGGCTTAAACATAAAAAGATCATGTGCCTGGCACAGAATTGGGGAATGTTTTGTTCTGTTGTACATAGAGTTGCTATGAGTCAGACGCGATTCCATGGCACCTAACAATCACAATGGATATTCTAGAAATTTGAGAGATAGGTTGGGAAAATTTCCAGATACTGTGTTGTATGTTAATAATTTATATTTATAATAAAGATGCATGCATATTGAGATAGAAGGTGTACCTAATGACTTTCATTATCCCAGAAGTCTGAGTCTAGAAAACTGGTACATGCCATATGAGAATTTCCTCTGAGTGTCAATTGTTTTATCACTTACAAACAACTTTAAAATATTTTTATTTTATTAACTTTTAGCAGATTTTGGCAAAGTGTAGAAGATAATCCATACACATTATGTTTTTCTGGGTCAGGATCCCATTGAAATGATGATAAATTACAAATGAGAATTACTTGTGTATAAGTTGGAGAAAAGGGTACAGAAAACAGCCGACAAGTCTTTAACAACTTCTGGAGCATAGAGAAGAGGTGGAGGAAAGATTACTATTCAGGCAGGGAGGCTGCAATTATACACTAAATATCATAATAGGAAGATTTATCCTGGATGATCTGGCCAATTTGTGCGGCTCCAATCTCTATAAGCCTCCAGTATATTGAAGAACTAAGGTATAGAGAGGTATAGAGAGGATGAAGAGAAGGCTCTCCCTGCCCAGGTCCCTCCACTTCTCCATCTATCAGGCAACTCTCTTCCCCCTGAGGAAAGGGAGTGTAACTCTCTAGAAAAACTGAACCTCGGATGCCCAGCACTCTCAGATCCAGACAGATGTGGGAAAGAGGTAGGTATAGAGCTGCAAGGAAGGTGAAGTAAGAGTCCACGCAAATAATTCTCAGGCTCCTTTCTCCGTCTTGTTCCTGAAATCCAGAAGTTAGATGAAAACTACAGTTAATGAGTAGTGTCTGTGGAAAGATTTCCCCTTTTTTACTTTTTGCCATCTAGAAAGAAAATTCTCACCAAATGATGAACAAAGTGAATGAGGTCAAAATATCTACCCAAGACATGGTGTTATGCAATTTCAGAATGCTAGGCATAAAGGAAAATCACCAAAACTTTCAGAGATAAGTGAGATCATATATGAACATGAAGAATTAGAATGGCATTAGAATTCTCAAGAGCAGTTGTCATGTATATATACAGACAAAGGATGTTTTCGGACCTACAAATTGGGAAAAGTTTGTTCTCTATTTTTGCTTCTTGAAAGATACTAAAAGATGTGTTTCATCCAAATGTGTGAAACAAGGTCAGAGGAAGTAATGGGCTTCAGGAATTAGGAGAACTTATGGAGGAAGATGAGATGGTTAGGGAGGCTGCTGGGCACCAGGCTTAGAATAGGCCAGGTGCATAATGCAGGTATGAGGATAGATCCCAAGAACAAAAGAAAAATGGTTGATTATTTGATGTTTTTAGTAATTAGAAAATTGTTAGAAGGAATTTGAAGTATATTGAAAAATTTGAAATAATTCTACACTGGCATTTCAAAGTTAGAAACTGACATAGATAATTTTTTATTCCTCTTTTTTATTATGTTTGCTCCACCCTCAATTTTACCCTCCAGAAATCAGCCCTGACCCTCTCGAAGACCCCATGGTCTTCCAGCAGGTGGAAGAGAGTTGCTTGAGTCCTTGGAATAGACTGGAGTTCTGGAGATGTAACTACTTCTTATACAAACTTTCAGTTGGTGTTCATGTTTTAATTCCCATTTAACTCCTTACTTCTAAAAACATTTGTAGTATAGTTCCTGAGCTTTTAAGATATCTATGGTATATATCTGGGCTGCTTCTCACTTTTTCCCACTACAAGCTCAGGAGTACATTTTCCTGGGGTTTATTTTTTTCCTCCTTTATTGGTAAATGTTGGTGGGGTACAGAGTAATACAGTATTGGCTTTTTCCATTATGCAACTATTACATCACTATTGGTTACACTTTTATCAACTTACAAGGTTTATGGAAACTTTTTACTAATATGCAGTAAAACTCATATGCATATTTGGGTTATATTCTCCTATTTTTCCAATGTACTCATGAAGTTGCATTGATTACATTGAGATTATACTCGCCTCCTTTAACCCTCTACACTTTTAAGTTCAAGGATGTACAAAAGATGAACCATAATTATAGTTGTCTTACCCATGAACAATATTTCCCAAGCCATGATGTAAACAATGAATATTGATTTAATACAAAATATGATATAGTTACATATGGGAATGTGGAGTAAGAGGAAGTGTGTGTGTGTGTGTGTGTGTGTGTGTGTGTGTGTGTGTGTGTTGTGTTTATGGATATGTGTCTTTGTATGTTTTGTATGAGGTGGTAAAGAGATGTAACTTCTCATCTCTATTACTGGGAAAGTTTGGAAACTGTCCAGAAGTAGTATAATCAAGTAATAGAGAAAGTTATTTATAAATGTGAACATAAATTACAGAAGAAACTTGTAGAATGTTTCAAAGTGAGTGTCTTTGGGGAGTATGAAGATGAAAAAGGACACCATCACAAGTTACAAATGAACACACACACACACACACACACACACACACACACACACTCATGTTGTTGTTGTAAGGTGCCATTGAGTTGGATCCAACTCATTGCAATCTTATGTACAACAGACAAAACACTCTCCAACACTGTGTTGTGCCCTGTACTATGTCAGTGCTTCTCTGCTATTCATAGGGTTTTCAATGGCTGATTGTTTTAAGATTACTTAGGGAGTGGATTGCTATGTCCTTTGCCCAGTTTTGCAGTGCTGAGGATCCAACCCAGGGTCTCAGAGAGCGCAGAGCAGCACTCTACCAACTGAACTAACCCCCAGCCCGCACAAACCCATACATACAACCAAGTGTGTTAGTAGAATTCCATTTTATTTTATTTATTTATTTTTTTGGTCCTGAAGAGTTGAACCCGGGGCCTCATACATACTTTTTGTTCAATCACTGAGCCGCATCCCCAGCCCATTTTTTTACTTTTTGAGACAGGGACTTGCTAAGTTACATAGGCTTCCTCTGGTCTCAAATTCATGATCCTCTTGCCTCACCCTCCCAAGTTAATGGAATTACATATATGTGCCACTGTACCTGGCATTTGATCATTTCTTAATTGTATCTTCTCAGCTAAAGTTCAGGAAGAAATTGAACATGTGATTGGCAGAAACCGGAGCCCCTGCATGCAGGACAGAAGTCAAATGCCCTATACAGATGCTATGGTGCATGAGGTCCAAAGATACATTAACCTCATCCCCAACAATGTACCCCATGCAGCCACCTGTAACATTAAATTCAGAAACTACTTCATCCCCAAGGTAAGCATGTTTCTTTTCCACTGCACTTTGCTTCTCTTGTATTTTCTGAAGTCACACAACACTTCTAATCCTCTAGAACATAAGATGAGAGAAGTGTAAAATTCATAGATGTGGCAGCTTGGTAGACTTTATACTGTTTTCAGTTTGTGGATAGAAAGCTAACACATCGTGATAGCTGGTGTATTCCAAATTTGTTCTGTTCTTTAAAAAATTTTTGGGTGTTCAAAAGTGTTTATACCTCCAGATAAATGGTAAAAATCCAGCTTGTCAATTTCCCAAAAAACTTTTCAGAGATTTTTATAATGGTGATGTTACATATATACATCAATTTGAAATTTTGATGCCTTGACATGTTAAAAATTTCAATTCATGGATATGTTCCCAATTTATTTGTTTTTCTTTGATTTTCTCAATATTGTTTTGTTTCAGTGCAACAGCTTGCTCATCAGTTTTTTTCCTTAATAAATGAGATCTTTTGAGTTTGTTGTAACTTCTATACTTTGTTTCTGGTACATAGAAGTATAATTGATGTTATTTTGACAGTCTTGTATCTAACAACCTTGCTAAATTCATTCATATTTGCTAATAATTTGTGGATGAATTTATATTTTTATGGGCATAAATCTGTCACATGGTTTAATACTTATCTTATTTCTTATTTTCCAAGCCTTGTGACTTAAATATTTCCTCATTTTTATTTATTTAAGTTAAATTAACTTTTCAACTTATACATAAAAACATAAAAATTGTACATATTAATGAGGCACCACATTATGTATAGATGCGTATACACTGTGTAATCAGGTTAAACGTTTCTGTCTCCTCAAACATCCATCATTTCTCTATGGTGAAAACATTCAAAATCGTTTCTTCTAGCTTTTTCAGATGAATACTACACAATTGCTGGGTAGATCACCCTACTGTGCCACCCTGCTGTACGATAACTCACCAGAACTTCTAACTCTTATCTAATTGCAACTTAGTAACCATTGATTCAAACAGGAATTTAGCTCAGTTGGTAGAGTGCTCCTCAGCACTCTTTGAGGACCCAGGTTCGATCCCCAGTACCACAAAAACAGGAGAAGGATATGGCAATCCACTCCCAACACAATCCCGAAACAATCAGCCATTGAAAACCCTATGAATAGTGGAGAAGCATTGGCATAGCGCGGGGCATGGCACAGTGTTGGGGAGTGTTTCATTCTGTTGTACATAGGGTCACTATGAGTTGGACCTGAGTTGACGGCACCTAACAACAACAACCACTGATTCATTTTATGCCAACCCTACCTCCCTGTGACTCTCTCCAGCCTCTTGGCAATCATCATAGTATATAAAAATGTTTTAAAAACAAAATTATAAAACTAAATATGAGGCAAATGGAACTTCTCCCCATCTTTGAATTAAAAAATTTAATATAATAATTAAAATGAGTGTATATTCTTGAATACATACAGAATACATATAATATATGAAAATATGTATATATCTACATCTTAATCCATCCATCTGTATATCTATCACACTTAACATCTAAATATTTCTTTATGTATCTCCCAAGAAAAAGAATTTTCTCCCTCTTACACAATAACTACAATTACACTTAGGGAATTATCACCACTATAATAGTATTATACAATAGACAACCTATTACTACATTTTCCCAGTTATCCTAAAATATCTCATAGCTTTTATAGGGGAGCTTCCTATAGTGCAATGAAGGAACAAGCCTTTAATTTGGTTGTCTTTTCCCTTTAGTTTCCCCAGATCAAAAACATTTCTTTTTCCTTTGTTTGTTTCATTTTGGTACACTGATACTATTGAAGAGCTGGAGCTATTGTCATGTGAAATGTTCATCAATGTAGTTGTGTGTGAGTGTTTTCTTGGAGATTAGATGCTGCTGCTGCTGCTGCTGCTGCTTCTCCCTCCTCCTCCTCCTCCTCCTCCTCCTCCTCCTCCTCCTCTTCTTCTTCTTCTTCTTCTTCTTCTTCTTCTTCTCCTTCTTCTTCTTCTTCTTCTGGTACTTGGGGGTTAAGCTCAGGGTCACACACATACTTTGCAAGTGCTCTAGCACTGGGCTGTACCCCTAGCCCATTTCTTATTTTATATTTTGAGTCGGGGTCTCACTAAGTTATGCAGGCTACCTCTGGCCTCAAACTCGTGATTCTACTGGCTCAGCCACCTGAGTTGTTGGGATTACAGGCATAGGCCACAACACCCTGCTGAGATTAGATTCTAATTATGTTTTGGGCAAGAACATAAGTGATGCTATGAATGTCTCACCATATCATATTGTGGCTCAGGGTACATATTGTCAAATTTTCCCATTATTGGTAATGCTAGGGTTTTCATGTAGTAAGGGGATGTGTTGGTCAGTTTTTCCACATCTGTGATAAAATGTTGTTGTTGTTGTTAGGTGCCCTCGAATTGAGTCTGACTCATAGCGCCCCTATGTACAGGAGATGGAAACACTTCCCAATTCTGTGCAAGGCACATGATCTTATTTATGTTTAACCCCATTGTTGCAAACACCTGAGTAAAATAGCTTATAGAAGGAAATATTTATTTTAGCTCATGATTTAAGAGGTTTAAGTCTGTGGTTTCCTGGATCCATGGCTTTTAGGCCTGTAGCAAAATGGAAACATCATGGTGGAAGGGCATGGCAGAGGAAAGCTTCTCACCTCCTGGAAACCAGGAAGCAGATGGTATGGGGAAGAACCCAGGAACAAGATATACCCTTTTAGTGCACATCCCCAGTACCTACTTCCTTCAGTTAGGCCCACCTCCTAGTTTCCACCACCTTCTAATTACACCTGTGACAATGAGGTCCCTCATATTTTTAAATTAAAGGGAACTTGTAGCATCCTAATGATAAGCACTCAGTAGGTATATTAGTGAACTTGTTCATCGCTGTGGCAGAGAAACTAACTGAAGCAAATATATGGTAGGAAATATTTATTGGGGGCTTATATGTAGAGGATCTCAGTCCATAACTGAGGAAGGGAAGACATGGCAGTGGCAGGCAGCAGGGCTGATGACCTACATCTTGGTGATCAGGAAGCAGAGAGAATGACTGGAGCTGTGAGTATGCATAAAAACCTTCAAAGGCCTGCTCCCAGTGACCTACTTCCACAAAGTTCCATAACCTCCTAGGACAGTGCCATCATCTGGGAAACAAACACTCAAACACCTGACCTTTGGGGGATATTTTAGATTCAAACCGTTAAATTAGGTGTTATTGTACTTGCTGTTATCATTTTAGAAGCCATCCATAAGAGATTTAAACCTATCTTTAAAAAAAAACTGAAATGGGAGAATTCCAAGTACTCCTGACTTTAGTAGTGAGCATAGGCTTCTATTTTAAACTGTAATTCACATGAGTTGTGTGTAAACCAAAGCAGTGAAATATAGCAATAGATGAGGACAGACAGAAGTGTCCAAGCTTGGTGATAAGTAGAGTGGATTCAGAAGGTTTCATGCCCATCTTCTCAAGCAACCAGTCCTTCAGCTACTAATGGAGATTATGATAGCAAAATCACTACTCCTGGCCCTAATGTCACTGCTGTCCTTTGGACTTGGGCTGTATCTTCTACAGCTCAGAGACTGGAGTAGGTAAGTTCATTCTTTCCCACTCCTTGAACTCTTTATCATATATTTTTGTGTTGTATTTTCAGGGCACAGACTTAATAACATCACTGACTTCAGTGCTGCATGATGACAAAGAATTCCCTAACCCAGAGATGTTTGACCCTGGCCCCTTTCTGGATGAGAGTGGTAACTTTAAGAAAAGTGACTACTTCATGCCTTTCTCAACAGGTAAAGTAGGAATTCATTTCCATTTGTACTTCAGGGACAAAATGAAAAAAAAAAAATGAGGTACCTATTTTGCCCAAGCTGTCCCTGAACTCCTGAACTCAAGTCTGCTGCCTCAGCCCCTAAGTATATGGGAATCAAGACATGTGCCTCCGTGCATGGTTCTGCAAGATAAACTTTCGAGATCAGTTGGAACTTATGTGGTGTCTCCTTTGGGGGTGATAGATTTGCTATTTATACATTATCAGGATCACCACTTCCAATGTCCATACACTATTATTTTCAGTACTGAAGGGTTGAACCCAGGGCTTCACACATCTAGATGAGAACTCTACTACTGAACTGGACCCCCATCCATTTATTTATTTATGTATTTATGTATTTATTTACATTTTGAGACAAGGTCTTGCTAAGTTGCATAGGCTACCTTTGTCCTCGAACTTGAGAACCTCCTGCCTTGGCATCCTGCGTCACTGGAATTATAGGTCTGAGCCATGGCACCTGGCTGTCCATGCACCCTACATGATTGTGATACATCCTCATTTTGGAGCCACATTAATGAGACTTTTCAGAATGCTGAATACAGTTTTTTCAAACTGAAAAAGCTAGAATATAGGTTGACTGAATTATGCTTCTGGATATATCAGTGAGCTCCCAGGAGCTCCTCTTAGAAGTGAAACTCATTTAGATTTTCCTTACCAGCCATGAGAAAGATATATATGCTCACAATTTTGGACCTCTGTGGTATCTCTCCCTCCCAGACTGCACACTGGATATGCAACCATCCTAAAACATTTAATAGACTCTTAAGAGATTTACTCCTGAGTTAGGGAGGCAGGTGAGTAAAGAGAGGACCATTAAGACTAGTGCTGTGAGAGAAGGAAGTGCAGTCTTATGGGAAAAGAGTGAGGGGGAAGTTGCTCACATCATTTTTTATACCCCAATATACTCTGGAGAAAGGAGAGTTGAGGTGTCTCACACAAGGTAGGGAGTAAAGAAAGAAGAGAAGTCTGGTACTTTACAGAGGTAATGGAGTATAGAAGAGGACATTTTCTGCAGGTGCAGGGCATCAGAACCCACCAAAAAATGCAGACTAAGAAAAACTTTGGGAATATGGAAGGATACTCTAGTGGTCCAGAGTCCTTTGATCTTCCTCTACTCATGATCACACATCTTAGACATTCAGTCTCATTTCTAAATTTTGTACACTGAGAAGGTAGGCAGAGAATCACCTTCAAATTTTGCTAGGCATGATGCCAGTCTTAAGTCTGACACTATGCATATCAAGATGCCAGGAACAAAGCCTTTCTTTTAAGGAATTCATATTTTGGAAGAGAAAAAAAATAATAGAGAACAGGGTTCAAGGGGACTCATATTTCTGAAATATTAGTCAACTGGTGCTTTGCTATGACAAAGAAACTGGGAGGAAATATGTATTAGGGGCTTATGGTTAGAGGATTTTAGTTCATAGAGGTGGAAGGCATTGTGGCCTAGCTGGTATGGCAGGATCTGGGCACAGAGCCTCATATCTTGGTGACTAGGAAGAAGAGAGAAGAGTGTCTGGAACCGTGGGTCCTGGGTAATCTCAAAGGCCCACCCCTAAGGAACTGCTGCTGCAAAGTTAAATCCTGCTTCCCAAAGTTCTATAATTTCCCAGGACAATGGCCCTAGTTGGGGACCAAACATTCATACACATGACCTTTGGGAGATGTTTTAGATTTAAATCATAACAGCCTAGTCCTGGGCCCCAAAGATCATGGCAATGTCAGTGAAAAATACATTCAGTCCAACTTCAGGACCCCTCAAATTCTTAACAGTCTCAACAGTTTTTAAAAGTCCAAGTCAAAAGTTTCTACTGAGACTCAAGGCATACTTAGCTGTGAGCTCCTGTAAAACAAAAACAGCTTATATACTTCCAACATACAATAGCACAGAGTAAGCATTCCTATTCCAAAAGGAAGGGTTAGGGTCACAGAAAAAGAATGATCTGAAGCAAGACCAATATTCCACCTTACAAACAAATCCTGTGGCTCCATGTCTGGCATTTGACACATGTGACATCATCTGACATCTGGTATTTGGCACCATCTAAGCTTGAATACTCTTGGTTGCTCTGCCCCCATGGCCTTCTTGGGTTCACTGTACTTACTGCTGGTAGTTTTCTTTGGCAGGCATTTCACAGGGCTGGCATTGCTAGCATCTTGTGATCTCAATTGCTGCTTGGGCTCCACTTGGAAAACTTCATGCATCAACCCATCAGGGGCTCTTCCCAGGGGACCTGACCCTGGTGCAGATTGCCTGGCTTTACAGGATATCTTTTACAAACTTGGTAGCAGCCTCCATATCCTCTTAACTCTTGCATTCTTTATTCCTGAAAAACCAGCACCACATGAATATTGCCAAGATTTGCTGCCAGCTTGAGCGGTAGCTTCATGCTTTTGAACCATAGCTACAGTAGTGACCTCTTTATGGGTCAGATTGAGAAACCAGTTCCCTAGGTGGTTTCCTTGCAGCAGGGCATCTGGTGGCATACACTTTTCAGAAACTCTTCTTTCAAATGGATTTTTAGTTTCACACCCTGGAATCTTAGATGGGAGAAGTCTGGCTGACCCTGTGCTCTGAGAAGATTTCTGTTGTCTCAGTGAAAAGGTCAAGGCTTCCTTTTACTGTAACTTATCTCTTTAATGATTATAGCCCCTTTGCCTGAACCAGCCTTATCTGTAATAACCTTAGACAAGCCTCAGCTTTTCACCCTCTTTAAACTGAACATTTTTCTCATCTTCCTGCCATGCCATTTGCTCCATTCTTTCCTCATAAATCTGGCTAAAAGCAGCAAGCAACAACCATACCACAGCCCCTATACCTTGTTGTCCTCTTGATTATTTCCTTTGCCAAATTAATGAGTCAATTGCTTTTGAGTGTAGCATCACCCAAATCTTTAGGACATGGACAAACCAAAGACGAGCTCTTTGCTAGACTATAATATGAATTACCTCTGGTCCAGTTCCCAAGAGAGTCCTCATTTTCCTCTGAAACCCTCTGGGCCCTGTTTACATTTCTATTGGGCATGGCATTTTTGGTTTTCTTTCTTTTCTTCAGAACCACCCCTCAAGCTCTGCTAAAGCATGCCAGGGCTTCTCTATCCTGCATTTCCAAATTCTTCCAAATTCCTCCCACAAACAAATTTCAATGGCCTAAGAACCACATGGTTAGATTTTTACACAGCAATGACCCCACTTTTCAGTAACAATTTTCTTTATTAGTCAGCTGGTGCATTGCTGTGGCAGAGAAAAATACTAAAGCAAACTTATAGGAGGAAGTATTTATTGGGGGCTAACGGTAAGAATATTTTAGTCTATAGAAGTGGAAGGCATGGCAGAAGGACTGGCATGGTGGAGTCCATGGCACAGAACCTTATATGTTGGTGATTAGGAAGCAGTAAGCAGAGAGCAACTGGAACCATGGATCTGGGGTAAACTAAAAAGGCCTGGCCCTAAGGAGTCCCTTCAGCAAAGCTAAATCCCACCTTTCAGAGTTCCATAATCTCCTAGCACAGTGCCACCAGGTACAGACCAAATACTCAAACATATGACCTTTGGGGGACATTTTAGATTTAAACCATAACACTGTGGAAGCATGAATATGATGAGGAAGCCCAGAAAGGATGAATCTACTGCTTGATGGGGATCAGAAGGTTTTTTGAGGAGGAAGTAACATGGGAAGGGAGGTCCTTTCTTTCTAGGTTCTGAAGGAAGTATCAGAGCAGTGCTTTTTAGCCAAACTTCATAAGATGAAGTTTGTTAAGTTCATAGTGTTTATGAAGAGGGGCTATGCCTATGGCTAAGAGTACAGAATGTGAGGAATTGAGGAGTGGTATTGAACATCAGATAGGGAACAGAATGTGAAGGGCCAGCACAAACCACTTGGTCCTTATCTCATAGGACAAATACAGGAGCCATTTAAAGTTTTAAAGAGAGAGTGACACATTTAGATAGGTAATTTTGAAATTATGTCAGGGAGAGAAAATCTGTTGCTGAGAATTGTGCCAGAAGTACAAAGGTACAGACAATATTTCAGTTTCCTACTCTCAGCCTCTTTTTCCTTCAGATCACTGATCACAAGATGTTAATGTGTTTCTAGAAAAAGATTAAATTGGGAATATCAAAAGGACAATTATAATGTATGAATGATTATTGAGGTTGTGATAGAGAGTTGCAATTCAATAAATATTTGATGAAAGAAGGGTGCCTGATAAAAATGAAATATAAAGTGAATATTGTGTGTGTCTAATCTTGTGTGTGGGCTGGAGTTTTGCTCAGTTGGTAGAGTGCTTCTCTGTGCTCTCTGTGGTCCTAGTTGCGATCCCCAGCACTGCAAAAATGGGAGAAGAACCTGGAAGCCCACTCCCAAAACAATACTTAAAACAATCAGCCATTGGAAAACCCTATGAATAGCAGAGAAGCACTGACATAGTGCTGGGCATGGCAGTATCAGGGAGTGTTTTGTTCTGTTGTAAATAGGGTGGCTATGAGTTGAACCCTTCTCGATGGCACTTAACTCTTGTGTACATCTGTTTATCCAACCATCTTTCCAACTCTCCTCTATTTGATCAGTCTATTTAGTCATTCAACTACATAGTATACACTTTTTATAACAGTTCAGAATCAAATGCTTAAGGAGGAATCCTCTTCTTCTTCTTCTTCTTTTTTTAGGAAGACGGATGTGTGTGGGAGAGGGTCTGGCCCGCATGGAGCTGTTTTTGTTCCTGACCACCATCTTACAGAATTTTAGCCTGAAGTCTTTGGTTCACCCAAAGGACATTGACACTATCCCTGTTGCCAGTACGTTTGGCCACGTGCCGCCTTTGTACCAGCTCCGCTTCCTTCCTCTCTGAAGAAGGGCAGGCTGTACGGCAGTTACTATGCTGTCACTTTTGACTTCTCCACAGAAGCCTTGTCTACCTTCTTTCTACCATTAGGGATACCATCTCTCAGCAATCCTCTCACATCTCATTCCCTCACAATCCAGTGAACATTCAACCTTCATTAAGGAGAATTTCTGGGGTCACTGTACAAATTTACCTGCTGTTCCTTATGCTCTGTATCACACATGTAGACCACCACATGTGCTACTATTTATCAGATGCTAAGTTATTTGTATGCTATCAGTATAAAATAGCAAAATAATTAGTATATGATAACTCAGAACCATTTGTACTCTCCATGTTCTAAATAAAAGACATTATTGACTGCTGGGTCAGGGCTCAGGCTTCTTTCTTTGTGTGTAATGCGGGTAAGAAGTGAAAAAATATAAAGTCAGTATCACAGTGAGATACCACCTTTCATTCAGTAAGATGGCTGTTATAAAACAAATATGAAAAAGAAACAATTAGAAAATAGTGAGTACTGGTGAGAATGTATAGTAACTGGAATTCTTGTGCACTGATGTTGGGCATAAAAAATGATGGAACTACTACAAAAAACAGTATAGTGGTTCCTTAAATGATTAAAAATAGTCACCATGTGAACCAATGATTCCACTTTTGGGTACATTTCCAAAAGAAATGATGGCAGAGTATCGAAAAGATATTTATACACCTATGTTCAAAGTAGGATTATTCACAATATCCAAAACATGGAAGCATCTCATGTGTCTAGTAAGGAAGGAATGGTTAAACAGAGTTTTGTTTATGCATATAATGGAATGTTACTTAGCCTTAAAAGGAAATTCTGATACATACTATAACACAGGTGAAACATTAAGACATCATGCTAAGTGAAATAGGCCAGTCATGAAAGTATAAATACTATATGATTCCATTAATAGGAGGTACCTAAAAGAGGAAAGTCATAGAACAGAAAGTCTCTATGGGTTATTATATAGATAGTTATTAAGGACAAAAGAAAGTTGAAAATGGGCAGTTATTGTTCAATAATATAAAAGTCAGTTTTGCAAACTGTAAAAAGTTCAGAAGATGGTGGTGATGGTTATATAATAATGCAAACATACTGAATGCCACTAAACTGTATACAGGAAAGGATATTGGAGCAAAATAATAAAGTGTTAAAACAAAACAAGACAAAACAACCATTCCACTCACCTCAATTTCTGTATCCAGCAAAATTATTTTTTATAATTGAAGAAAAAAACAGGGCTTTGTCTTTTGTTCTTGCCTTTTCAAAAGTGGAAAATGAGTTCTCTAGAAAGGAAAAAAATGATATAAGTTAAAGATTGATTTGCATAAAGAATGGAAGCGCATTGGAGAAGAAATAATTAAAGACAGCATAAAACTTTCATTTTTCTTATTTTTAATTGATCTAGCCAATAATGAAGAGACAGACATAGCAATCCACTCCCCAAGCAATCCCCAAACAATCAGCCGTTGAAAACCCTATGTGGGTTGCTATGAGTCAGACCTGATTTGACAGCACCTAATAACAACAGTTGTTGTTGTTATTGTTAGGTGCCGTTGAGTCGGTATCCGACTCATAGCGACCTTCATAGGGTTTTCAATGGCTGACTGTTTTGGGATTGCCTAGGGAGTAGATTGCCAGGCTCTTCTCCCATTTTTGCAGTGCTGGGAATTGAACTCGGGACCTCAGAGACTGCAGTGCAGTGCTCTACCAACTGAGCTAAATCCCAGCCCAATAACAACAGTAGCCAATACTAAATTTTTTCACAATAATAATGTCATTGTTAGGTGCTGTTGCATCCAGTCTGACTCACAGTGACCCTATGTACAACAGAATAAAACACTCCCTGACAGTCACTGTGTCATGCCTGGCACTAAGTCAGTGCTTCTTTGCTATTCATAGGGTTTCAAGGGCAGATTGTTTCAGGACTGTTTTGGGAGTGAGTTGCTTGATCCTTGTACTGTTTTTGCAGTGCTGGAGATTGAACCCAGGGCTTCAGAGAGTGCAGAGTGCAGAGGGAGATAAACATAAGCAATAATATATTTGGTGATGACAGCTTATGGATAAATAAAATGAATGGCTGTAATGATACAGGAAATTGGAAGGAGTAAATAGGAATACTATTTTTGAAGGTAGGTACATTACCTTTGAAGCAGTAAAGTGTTTGAAAGTGGACTTTGATTAATTGTACCTATATATTATAAGTACAGGGAAACTACTAAAAAAGTTAAAAAATATATGTAACATGTTAAGAAAGAATAGGAGATGGAATTATGTATTATAATCAAAATGAAAAATAGAATCCTATGTCATATTAAATTAAAATTATAGAAAGCAGAAAAGAGTTAAATATAAAAAAGAACAAGACAACTAGTAGAAAACAGCAACAAATATGTTGTTGTTGTTGTTGTTAGGTGCCGTCGAGTCGGTATCCGACTCATAGCGACCCTCTGTACAACAGGGGAAACACTATTGTCAGTGCTTCTCTGCTGTTCATAGGGTTTTCAATGGCAGATTGATTTTTGGGAGGGGGTTGCCAGGTCCTTCTCCCAAGCCTACAGCTTCTGGCGTTCCCAGGTGGTCTCCCATCCAGGTACTAACCAGGCCTGACCCTGCTTAGCTTCTGAGATCTGACGGGATCGGATGCCACAGGGCTATGGCTGCAGGCAACAAATATGTAGGATCTATTAATCTATCTTAAAATCAATTTAAATGCCACCAAATACATCAACTGAATGGCAAAGACTCTCAGAGTAGCTGAAAAAATCAGTATCCAACTATATGTATGTCATCCACAACAAACCCATTTAAATATAGAGACATATAAATTAAAAATAAAGGAAAGGAAAAAGATGTGTCATACAAACATTAACCAGAAAAAAATTGGAATACCTATATTTGTTTCAGAAAAAAACATTTTGAGAGCAAGGAAAATTATTAGAGATTAGAGGAATGTTACATAATGATAAGTAATCAGTTCTTCAAGATGAAATGATATTCTTAAAGTGTATGGCCTACATAATAGAATGTCAAGATACATAAAAACTGATGGAACTGCACAGAGATATAAATGTATCCACAGTTATGGCTGGAGGATTCTTTAACACCTCTCCGTCAGAAAAGGACAAATCTAGCAGGTAGAAAATCATTAAGGATATAGTTAAACTGAATAGCACCATCAATCAAGTGGATCTAATTGACATTTATAGAGTACTTGGCCCCCCAAAAGCAGAATATACATCCTTCTCAAGCATGTGGAACATGGTCTTTTGTATTTCCGTATGAATTTTAGGATTATTTTTTCTATTTCTACAAAGCCTGTTATTGGAATTTTAATGAGGACTGCATTAAATCTGTAAATTGCTTTTGGTAGCACAGACTTTTACAATATTGATTCTCCCAATCCATGAGCAAGGAAATCCTTCCATCTTCTAGTATCCTCTGCAATTTCCTTCTTTAGTGTTTTGAAATTTTCTTTGTAGAGATCTGCAGGGTCTTTGGTTAGATTGGATCCCACATATTCAATTTTTGATGGGCTATTGTGGATGGGATCATTGTCTTAATTTCCTTCACTTCTTGTTCACTATTGGTGTAAAGGAAGGCCATGGATTTCTGAGTGTTAATTTAGTATACTGCTCCTTTGCTGAAGAAGTTAATTAACTCCAAGAGTTTTCTAGAGAAATTTTTGGTGTCCTTTAAGGATCATGTTGTTTATAGATAAGGATAATTTGACCTGTTCTTTGTCTGTCTGTATCCCTTTGATTTCTTTCTCTTGCCTAATGGCTCTGGCTAGGACTTTGATCACAATATTGAGTAAGAGAGGACAGAGTGGAGATCCTTGTCTTGTTCCTGATCTTGGAATGGCTTCAATCTTTCCCCACTTAATATAATATTGGTGGCAGGTTTGTCATAGATGGCCTTTTTGATGTTGAGGTATTTCCCTATTATGCCCTTCTCCAGTGTTTTTATCATGAAAGGATGTTGCACTTTGTCAAAGGCATTCTCAGCATCAATTGTGATGATCATGTAATTTCTGTCTGTAAGTTTCTTGCTATGTTAAATTACATTGATTTTCATATGTTGAGCCAGGCTTGCATCTGTGGAATTAAGTCCACTTGATCATTGCTTATTTTATTTTGGATAAAGGGCTCACAATGTTTTGGGATTATCCATGTTCTAAAGTTTATAAAACTCAAATGTATTGACCTCTGTGTTAATCTGTAGGTTCTATAATTTTAAACAAAATACATGTTATTTTGAAAGTTAATGATTAGGCTGAATTACACAATTTTGAACAGTAGTGCACCATCAGGAAAGTTGTTGCCCCAGTCAAAGTGTATGTCTTTTCTTTGTAATATTTTACTGTTCATTTTTGATTAACAGATCTTATTTGTACCTATCAATGTGATTAAATGTGATATTGAAATATCTACATCTGTGTGGAGCTAATCAAATCCAATTTCTTCTTATCCCCACCCACCTCCTGAGTATTACACATTCAGGGGAATTTATTTTTAGCTTCCACCTTCTAGAGAACATGTGGTATATATCTTTCTGTGTTTGAATTATTTCAATTAACACTATTTTCCCCATTTTCATACATTTGGCTGGAAATGAAAGGATTTAGTTCTGATTTCTGGCTGAATAATGTTGCACTGTGTATATAAAGTGTGCCCAAAATGTACACATATTTTAAGAAAGGAAAAACTGTATTAAATTGTAATTCTCAATATATACCAATAACAGTAGATGAAAATGAGTCATCTTTGACTTCTATAATTAGAAGAAGTGTTCAAAATGGTTACCATTGCAGAAGAAACAGGACTTTTTGCTGAGCAAAGCCTCTCAGATCTTCCCTTGTGCACAATACACACAGTACCATACACTTCAAACTTACCACAAATGAGTGCAATTGTTAGGTGTGTTGGAGGTTCTATGGCACATTCATACCTCAACTTTTGTTGTACTTCCCTAGTGTTCTCTATTTTAACTACCAGTTCAAAATGATCTTGCCCTCCTTAAATAGCATCTGTGCTTCTGCCATTTTCTTTGACTGTCCTGCTTGTCCCATAGTGGTACTCATACTCATTTGATAAATGTCATCTTTGAGCAAACATCATTTCAATTCAACCTTGAAAAGTAATATATAGATAACATCTTTTAAAATGTATATGCATATTTTTGGCATCATGATATATATCATATTTTGTTTTCCATTTTTCTTATTGATGGACATATAGGCTGATTCTGGGTTTTAGCTGTTGTGAATAGAGCTGCAATAAGCATGACTGTGAAAAAATATATCTCTCTGGTATGCTCACTTCATTTGCTTTGCAGCAGAAGGGATAGCTGGATCATATGGCACAACTGTTTTTTATTTAATTAATTAAGTTATTTTTTGCGGTACTGGGGGTTGAACCCAGGGCCTTGCACCTGCATGCTTTGTAAGTGCTGGACAACTGAGCTGAGCCCCCAGCCCATTTTTTTTGACTTTTTGAGACAGGGTCTCACTAAGCTATGCAGACTGCCTCTGGTCTCGAACTTGGGATCCTCCTGCTTCCGCCTCCCAAGCTGCTGGGATTACAGGCGTGTGCCACTGCACCTGGCTTTGTTTTTTATTTTTTTGAGAAATGTTGCTACTGTTCTTTATCATGGCTGTACCAATTTTCATTTTGATCAACAGTGTAGAAGAGGTGAATGTTTTGATTGTAGGTAAGGTTCCAAGGTACAAGGGATGTGGGTTTCAGCTGTGGCTGTGCCCCCAGTAGTCAGTGTCTTCTTGATCAAGGGACTGAATGTTGAAGGCTCAGCTCTCTCAGCCCTACAATGGGTATAATTTTACCTTGTTGTTGTTGTTAGGTGCTCTCAAGTTGGTGTCCGACTCATAGAGACCCTATGTACAGGAGACAAAACACTATTGTAGTGTTTCTCTGATATTCATAGGTTTTTCAATGGCTGATTGTTTCTTGGGCATGGGTTGCTGGGTCCTTCTCCCAAGTCTATAGCACCTGGTCTCCAAGCAGTCTCCATCCATGCACTAATCAGGTCCAACCCTGCTTAGCTTCCAAGATCTGATGGGATCAGATGCCACAGTGATATGGCTGCAGGCATATTTTTACCTTAGATTTAGGGGTATTATGTGTGTGAAAATTCTTTGTAATTGTCAATTTCTCTGTGAACATGACTGATAAATCATTACATAACAGAGTCTTAAGATAATCTTTCTTACTAAACTAGCTTAGCGGTAACTGCCCTAATCAATTTAGAAGAAATATGGTGCTATCTTTACAAATCAATCCTTTGCTTAAGCATTGTAATTAGTGATCTAGGCACACATATGATTCCACTAATAATTGAATCCTCATTCGGATCTGAAAGTTGTGGTTGTTCTGTGCTTTGGGTTTAATGATTTCTTTGCCTTCCATGCTCTATTGCAACTATGGTTCTGTGTATAATTTCCCTCCCTGTTATACATGATTTCATATTTTATTTCTTATAATGTCAGATGAAAAAAAAAAAAAACAAACATCTTGTCTGAAGGTGACTGAAAGGTGGGGGAGGCAGTTCTCTAGTGTCCCCACTCAGTTCTCTGAAGTTGATGCTCCTCACATTTCTTTTTTTTTTAATTTTTAAATTTTTTTAAAATTTTGAGCATATGGTTTTATTTTTCTTGGATATACACCAGAGAGAATTGCTCTTTTTGTGTAAATGTCCAGTAGCTAGTAAGTATGTTTCATTTGACAGGTTGCCAAACTATTTTCTAACACTACTACACCACTTTACAGACCTTCCAGCAGTGCATGAGAGTTCCAATTTTTCCACATCCTGGCCATCACTTGTTATTTTTCATCTTTTTGATTTGTAATCATTCTAGTGGGTGTAAAGTTGAAACTTCATGGGGTTTTTTTATTAGAAATTTTTAATGTACATCATAATGTGATTCATTTTGACATGCTTTTCATTGTGACAATTTTCATATATGCAATTTGATAAACATTATTCATATAGGTTACCCCTTACCCTCCCCTATGTTT